>JABUQX010026820.1:0-25000 GCA_015478945.1 Trachelipus rathkii
GAGAAGAGATATATATATATATTAATATATATATATATATATATTATCATTATATATATATATATAATAATATATATTAATAATATATATAATATATATATATATATATATATAAATATATTTAAATTAAGCAAGCTTCATCCATGTTATAATTTCGGACCATCTTGTGTATGTGTTCACTGTACTTTTCGCGGGAAATAAAGTTGCCGACAAAACTTAAAACAAATTCTATTTTTCTTGATAGGTACCAAAAGTTTTTTTATTATCACAAATATTTTTAGTATTTATCGCGGTAAAATTTTTTTTTAAGGAAAACGCCTAATATTTTATAAATTGATTTAATTATGTTATTTTCAAAAATGCCATAAAGAGTACAATGAAAATTAAAAAAAAAAATTAGAAATTTGTTTATGAACCAATCGAGTGGCTTTCTTTCGAAAACAGCCACTGAAAATTTTTTGAATTCTGAAAAAGCATATCCCGCAATTTGTCCGATAATTTCCCTGATCTAACTGATTCTAGACCCGTTCTTTTGCTTGTCATTTGTGCTTACGGCTCACTCAGTGAAAATATCTTTACCAGTTAGCACGAATTATCGTGCAAAAACGTCCGCGATTTCTTTATGAAATTTACTTTTGTTTACAAACAATTGGATCAGCTGTTGTGATGGAGCCGCCATCGATTTGGAATAAACAGAAATAAAAACATAACAATTGGTTTATATTACAAATAATTGATCTACTATTCTCCAACTAAAAAGGCCATTCTCTTCGGCCTAATGATTTTCCTACTAACTCAACCCTGGACGATTTCTGGCATTCCTCTTTCCTCCCTGAAATCATGACGCAGGAAGGGCGGGCCTGCCCGGATTGGCGTTGATTCCTATGATCTTTGAGCGAGTGGTGCTTGCCATGCTGACCCCCCTCGTTCAACTAATTTCTCTATGTTTCAATACTAACACTTTCCCTCGTTGTTAAAAACACGCCACATGTCCAATTCCATTCCTGAAACTATCGCCCTATATGGCTCTCACTTGTATCTATCTAAGATCTTTGAACCCTTCTCAACACTCATTTCTGATCAATCTGAATCTCTTCACCTACCTCGATCGCCAAGTACGTGCTTTCGGCTCTTCGAATCTACTGATCATACTTTCCCTAAATCTACTGATTAGGTTTTCCGCTCTAGGGAACTACTGGAAGACTTGCGTGTGGGGCTTGAAAAATCCAAGCTTTTGACCGGGTATGGCGCGCGTCACTGCTCTTCTATAGCCCCTCTCTTTAGGTTTCCTCCCTTCTCTTTTTGTCTGTACCTCTGTCTAGTTTTCTTTCAATCGCTCAATATAAACTGTTTTTGATGGGCGACTTCTTCTTACTGTCAATAGTGTGTTCCTCAGGGTTCTGTCTAATTCTCCTACTTTATTCCTACTTTTCAGTAATATCTTCTCACTCTGCACATGCTACACTCTTTCCTGACTTCAATGCAATATGACTCGACCTTCATTCTCAAAACATCTTCAATTCTGACACTCCTTTACTTCTGAATGGTCCTCTCGTCTTAATTCTTTCCGATTCTATTCCTCGCAGATTCTGGTAGGAATTTCCGGTTGGGGTCGCTCAACTTGTGAAATTTAATTCTTTAAAAAACCCAACTTTTTACAAATTCTCTCTCTCTCTAAGGCACCTACTAACTTTTCTACTCTCGACGGTTCTCCTCGTCTCTCTGTTTGACAATATTAACATTCTTGGCTTTAACATAAAAATTGTCTTGGAGACCTCACATCACAACGATTGCTAGGGCGGTCTAAAAAAAAATGGGAGTTCTGTTTAGACAGACTTTTTTTCCTCTTTTCAGTTACTGCCAGTTAATACAAGGAGCCGTCATCCGCCCTTGTAGTGGAATACTTCCTCATATCTGGGGGCTCTGGGTTTCACGGCTTTTTTGGATAGAATCGAGTCAAAAGGCCAAAAGGCTTATGAAACTGCTTCTGTACTTTTCCACTTCAAGTTAACCCTCTAATCTTGCGGCACGGAATGTTGGTGCTCTATCTCTTTTTCTATAGGTACCGCATGCGGCAGGTGATCGACGGAACTTATTACTCTCGTACCACCACCTTTACGACGCCCTCGTTACACAAGGGGTGCTGTATGTGCGTGAGAGTTTTGTTTTGATATTGGTAACTCCAGGCTAGTTCGCTGCGGTGCTTCCTTCTTTCCTGCCACATCTGTTCTGTGGAATTCTCTTCCATCTTTTGTGTTTACTGCTGAATTTAAATCCCCTCACTTTAACGCCTGCATAAGTGCTCTCTGCGTAATTAACATTAGTTGGTGACTTTTTGGAGGCGTACAACACCCCCTTATTTGAATAGGGCTATCATCGCCTGTGAGTACTTGGTGACAACTGTAACATATATATTAGTGATGCACCGGAGAGTAATTTTAGCCGGAGGCCGGAGAATGAAAATTTTAATTCCGGCCGGAGGCCGGAGAATGAAATTTCCGTTTATCACACTTTCTATATATTATATATTATATATAAATTATATTATTATTAGATATATATTATTTATATATATATATATATATATATATATATATATATATATATATATATATATATATATATATATAATAATATATATTATTTTTAAAGATTTTATCTAAAAATAAAAATTAAGAAAATCTGTAATTAATTTTCATTTTGGATATTATGTCTTCTCTAGTGTGGGATTACTTTAAGATTAAAGTAAGCGATAAATAGTAAAGCTGAGTGTTTTTTGTGCGCTACTGGGAATACATTACTATCGAGATGGAAATCCAAAGGAAGGTTCAAAATATTATAGTATACAAACTTTACTGGATCATCTTGAAAAGAAACCTAAAACCACCTAAATTTGAAGATAAAAGAAATATCTGAACTTCAAGAGGAAAGGTGGCCGAAAAAAGAAGTCATGATATCACAGACACACAGCAGATGATGATCATGTCCATCCATATCATCAAAACTTCTACCTCTATTAAAAAAATTTCTCTCCAGCCTACACTGTTTGAAATAACTGAGAAAACAAGATTTGGACATTAATGATAGAAAAAGCACAGGAATTCATTTCAAAATTGGAGAATGATTGCTGTGGACAATCTGCCATTTTCTTTTGTAGAAGACATTGGATTTAAGAGATTAATAAATCACGTATGCCACAATATAAACATATTTCATCAAGGCGGTAACTTTTCAGAAAGATTATCCAACAAAGTTATAGGGTAAGAACAAAATAACAACTTCAACTTCAAGAAATTCAAGCAATATTCATTAACGTCAGATATTTGGACTTGCTCATATAACAATGAAAGCTTTATAAGTATGTCAGAGCATTGGATTGATAAAGATTTTCAAAGGAAGAGTGGAAACATTCCAAATCAGTAGTCTTAGTACTTCTCATTCAGCAGAAAATATATGTCTAAAAAGTGAGGAAATACTTAAGAGCTGGGATTTAAAAAAAGAAAATTATTCCATGTTGTCCTAACATGATAATGCACCAATACATTACAAAAAGTATGAGAACTACAGGTGTTATAAAATGAGACATGTTTTATTCATTCCTTACACAGCTAGTAAGTAATACAAGATGCTATATTTTCTCAAAAATCAATTAAAGGTTTAATTACTTTATGTAGGAAAATTGTAGGTCATTTTAGTAGATCACTAATTGCTACAACTAAGTTAACTGAAATTTAAAAATCTCAAAATTTGCCAATACACAAGCTTATCCAAGATGTGGAAACAGATGGAATTCATCATATTATATGCTACAAATATCAATTGAGCAAAAAAATTGCAATTATTATATTCTTCAAATTCGAAAAGCAATCTAGATATCTTAAATGCAAATCACTGGAAGCTAATGGAGGATATAATTAGATTGCTACAGTCATTTTGAAGAATAAACTAAAAGAGCGAGTGATGATGATGTAGAATTTATCTTTGTAATACCTGCAGTTAATGTATTGCAAAAATATTTAGCCAAAAACTTTGAAGATCGCGGTGTAAAACCTAGAAAAAATGAACTTTTTTAAGTTCTTTACTGAAGCGTTTTGGAGTCACCATTAAAAGAGAAGAAACTTTTATGTACTTTGCAACAGTTCTAAATCCATAATACATTAGCTCCCCTTGATATTATTGATCAGAATAAAATAAAATTTATGATCAAAAAAGAAGTAAAACTTTTTATAAAAGTTAAAGAAAATATTACATTAAATTCAGATTCTGATGAACAAAATAATAATCAAAATGATTCAGTCTCATACAGATTCACATGAAGAAATCTGAAATGAAACCGGCAGATTAATGAGAAGGAAACACAGTCAATTTCCAGCAAGCGCTTGATGACATGCTACAAGGAAAATCGTCAGAAGAAAATGAAGAATTATTCAGATATAATCAAACAAAGTGGAACTGATCAAAGGAGAAAAAAGTTAAAATGCCAACGTAGAAGCAGCAGTGAGAGAAACAACATGAATTAGAAAAATACTATTCAAACTACTGTGGATAAATATTTTGCAGCACCACTTATGGAACGAAAATCGGATGCTGATCCACTGTTATGGTGGAAAGAAAGAAAAGCTCTTTATCCTGATTGCATCTTACCTGAATTAGCTATGAAATATCTCTCTGCTCCACCTTCAAGTGTTTTTAGCGAGAGAATGTTTAGCCAAGCAGGAAATATTTATACTAGTAAAAGGAATCGTCTTTCTCCAACACTAGCTAATCAGCTCCTGTTTCTTCATCATAATTTAAGAGCATTTGATTTTAAATATTAGAGAATGGTTACCTAAATAGCAATGCATAAGCTATTTAACTTTCTTTTGCTGACTTTGTGTTTAACAATATAATTTAATTTATCAAATTCTATGTGATACTCTATACAGTATCAATAACAGCTGGTACAATGCACTTTATAATATATATATATATATATATATATATATATATAATATATAATATATATATATATATTATATTATATATAGTATATATATTATATAATATATATATAATAATATATATAATATATATATTATATATATATATTATAATATATATATATATATATATACTGTATATATATAATATATAATATATATATATAATATTATATATATATATAATAATATATATATATATATATAATATATATATAATATATATTAATATATATATAATATTTATAATAATATATATTATATATATAGTTTCAAATGTTAGTTTGTTAAAACTTAAAAAACTCTTAATAATTAAAATTAAGGATATATCATAATTTTTTAGTTTTTTGGTCAGAAATAAATGGCATGTAATTTTAAATCTGTATTGTAATTTTTAAGCTATGATTTAGTCAATAGTGTTTTTTGTTAGGAGTAGTCATTTTGGATATCAAACCCTTTTACAGTTTGCTTATCAAAATAATTAGTCAATTTAGCAAATGGTGTCATATAGGCTGTTCATATTATTATATATTATTATTAGTTAAAAATATTAGTTTGACTTAATATTATCACTACAACAAAATATTCAAAATACTTTTTAGAACTATTTTGTATTGCATCAGTATCTTTCCAAGCATAAACTTAATTCATTAAATTTATCAGTGTTTCTTCATTCCAAGCTACTTGCCAACTACTTTCAAAACTACTTTCAAAAATATAGGTCTCCGCCGGAGAAAGCCGGAGACTAGTGGTCTCGGCCGGAGGCCGGAGAATCTTTAAAAAGGCGGAACCCCGGCCAAGCGGAGCCGGAAAGCCGGAGATCCAGTAGCATCCCTAATTATATAGTATATATATATATATATAGTAGAATATATATATATATATATATATATATATATATATATATATATATATATATATATATATATATATATTTTTTCTATATATATAAAAAATAATATTTTTTTTTTTTTTTATATATATATATATATATATATATTATATATATATATATATATATATATATATATATTATATATATATATATATAATATATATATATAGTTGCTGTTACATAAAAAAAAGACCAAAATTTTTTTTTTTTTGCCTAATATTATTAACAAGTACTATGAAGTTTATAATTATTTCCTGCAATGGCTAGTCCTAGGCTATATAGCCCTGTAAAATTATTTGTTTTGCTTGAAAACTTTGGAAATTATTTGACCCCAAAGTGGTAAACAAAAAAAAGACCACAATTCATAAAAAAAGACCATGTAACTTAAAAAAAAGACCACCTTCAAAAACTCCCTTTAGAGTGCCCATATGTATTATTTCGCATATACATATGTTTGAAGGTCTCAATTACTAGATATTAATAAAAAAAAAAATTAAAAAAAAAAAAATAGTTAAATTTAATAATTTTTTTTTTTTTTTTTACCTCAGATTTCTTGACCTCTTCTGATGGAATGTATAAGGGAATGTGCCAGTGCTGGATAACCCCCCTCCCTCCTAGAATAGGTTGACATGTTCTACACCCCTCCTTGAATTGGTTTAAATCCCCTACACCCCCTCCTTGAATTGGTTTAAATCCCCTACACCCCCTCATTGAATAGGTTTTAACAAATTTGGACTATTTTTTTTTTTCTTAACCATTTGCTCCCAGAGCATGCGTGTTTGTTGCATGGTCTGGTTGTCAATTTTAATTGATTTTCCTGCTGCCAAAGTATTCTCTATTGGCCCAAAGAATATTTGGGAAGCAGGGACAGTTTCTGGGACCACAGACTTTTTAACACAGAATCGTCCATCACCTAGAAAACTGAGGAAATGGAACGATACAGTGCTAACGTCTTCCCCTTCATCGTGGGAAAATACTTGTTGCAACCTGCCAAGGTAATACTTGGTAGGTTTGTCAAAGTTGACAGCAAAGACCTTGTCTTGGATAGTCTCTCTCCAGTCAACTCTGTTCAAG
The DNA here is from genome assembly GCA_015478945.1 of Trachelipus rathkii. Lineage (NCBI taxonomy): Eukaryota > Metazoa > Arthropoda > Malacostraca > Isopoda > Trachelipodidae > Trachelipus > Trachelipus rathkii. Next base: position 6,949 of record JABUQX010026820.1, read on the forward strand.
AGGGTCTTAACTTGTAACATGGAGTTCAAAATTCTTGGCTATCACTTTCAAAAACATCAGTCCACAAATCTTCTTTTTTTTCATGTATTTAGTAATAATATGCCATGAAATAATTGATTTCTGACCCAGTCTGCAGGATTTGTTGAAAGATCTGTTGCCTGTGAGGAATAGATGATCAGTGGTGCCCGATGTTCACCCGCAGCATTACAGGCTGCCAAAATAGTGATGTTTTCGCGACCTGAACCTGCTAGAACTCTGACCACTTTCTGTCTGATAACTGAAACTGTCTCCATGTTATTTTTTAAACTTATAAATTTAATTAAAGGTTGGTTAAGCTGGGAAAGAAGGAATATATATAACACCATCGGGCAGGGTGACTTGGACGCTTTAGGTTAATACTTCGGTCTCCCGACTTTCCCCTAATGCGCTTTTTGGAATTTTTTTTTTTTTTAAATCAATGGCCCTATAGTAGGTCATAACGCACACAAAAAAAATAATAATGTAATTCTAATAATAATAGCTTTATTAAAGTTTAAAAATAAAGCTAATTCAGACTCACCTTGGAGGGGTAAATCAGACCACCATTGAGGGTGAATCGACCTCTGTTTTACATTGTTCCGTCTCAACTTTTCATAAACAGCAAATCAATATACCTAATTTTTAACTTATAATAATGTTCTTTATAATATTAAATTATGTAATAATAATGAAAATGTCAATAATGATACAAAAATAAAATAAAAATGTGGTGGTCCGATTCACCTCTCTCCGCTAAAAAATTTTTACACTTTTTGAATTCGTATTTTTCATAAATTTCATTTTTTTTCATATAATTTTTACTTAAATATAAGTAACTATTTATTATATTAAAATTAATTATATGTAATAAAAATGTCAATATTTAGAGTGGACCGAATCACCCCTCTAAAAAAGGTGGGCCCAGTCACCCACCCGACGCTATATATATATATATATATTATATTATATATATAATATATATATATATATATATTATACATATATATTATATATATACGTCCATAGATATAATATATATATATATATATATAAAGTAAAAAAGTACAAAAATTGGGTGGTCTTTTTTTATGTAACTGGTCTTTTTTTTATGTTTTTTTTTGTTTTGTTTTTTTCATCCCACACTAACATAATGAAAAAAACAACCTTACAGCATGTTGACAGAAGTTGTAGACCACATGCCTGCAAATTTTCAAAAAATTTGAAAGTGGTCTTTTTTTTGTTACAGTGGTCTTTTTTAACACCCCAGTTCGACGGTCCCTGTGTGTTGATGGGCTGCATAAAATTTCACAAAATTTGTTGTGGGATGAGATCAAGGATGGGACTAACATAAATTAATTACATATGGTAATAATTTCTAGGTTTCTTAACCCTGCTCAGGTAGCCGAGGGTAAAAATTACCAACACCTAGAGCAATTCTTTTGTTTTTTCCTTCTAAAATCATTACGTCATGAGATATGGGGGTGAAATTGGAGAATTGGGGGAGTTAGGGGGTAATAGATATTGCTGTCACATAAAATCCACATTAGCTGCACTGTGGGCTCCGTGGGGGGAAGTTTGTGATAGAATTTACCAACGTCTACCGTTTATGTTTTTCTCTGTGGTATATATTACCGACGGATACCCTTTATGTATGTTTAGTGTAGTGCAGCTTTTAGTGTTAAACCGACGCACCGGGTGCGGTACGGTGCATGGTGCGCTTATTTTGATGCGGTAAGGTGCGGTATGGTGCGGTATGGTGCGGTGCGGTGCAGTACATAATTTCAGTGACCCTGTGCGGTGCAGTGCGAAACGCAATGCGCATGGAAACAGAGGTGTGGTGCGGTGAGGTGCGGTGTGGTGCGGTGACAAAAATATTTTTTTTAGGTGCGGTGCGTGGTGTTCTTATTCTAGTGCGGTGTGGCGTGGGAAAATATTTTTGAGTGCGGTGCGTGGTGAAGCGAGACTCTAGTGCTTTGCCATACGTGCTAATGCGGTTGCGGTACCCAAAAATTTCCGATGCTCAATTCCAACTATATATATATATATATATATATATATATATATATATATATATATATATATATATAATATATATATTTGGAAGGGAATTCTCTTTTTGAATCCTCAGACTGTGAAAGTGAGGATGACATGGAATATGACTCCGTAGAGAGTGATGGATTTGTTAGTAAAATAGCGGAATGTTTTGGAAATATGAATATGAACAAAAGGAAAAGAGAGTTAGTTCTTACTCCAAGAAAAATTAGAAATATGGTTGAGATTGATGACGATGAGGATTGTGCAAGTACCTCGTCACTTCATAGGTTGTTTGATCCTGCAACCCGTTCAACCCCTATATATATATATATATATATATATATATATATATGTATATATTATATATATATATATATATTAATATATCAATATAATATATATATATATATATATGCTAAAATGCACATATTTTGCATATGTAGATAGAAATATTTCATTTCTACATAAAAAAATTAGAGCTCACTTTCATTTCATTTCTTGGAGGCAGTAGAGTCATAAATGGCGATGTGGATGAAAATATCGATGATTCTACACATTTTTTGTTTATTTGCATAAAAATTTTAATTAAAAAAAAGTTTTATGTTTTTTTTTATTATATATTAAAAAAAATATGGTGTTTTTTTTGGGGTTTCTTTAAAAAAAGTAACATTGTGTTTTTATAAAAGGTTTTAAAAAAATTTTGTTTTCATGAAAGTTTGTCTTAGTCATCCCTTTGAAGATGTCTGCATCAAATATAATCAAACAATAACCTAGTTTATCAAAAAAAAGGTTTAAATAAGGGATGAGACCAAGGATGGGACTAACATAAATTAATTAAAGAGGGTACTAACCTGTAGCAGGGTTAATACAGCTAATGATGGAAAACCCCCAAAAAACTCAACCAAAATGGGTCCAAAAATTGTGAAATTTTGAAAATTTTAAAAAATTTCCCAAAAATCAAAAAATCGATTTCAAACCATTATAACACTTTTTTCCAATCATATTCAATCGGGATAATGGGCTCTCCAAATTTTTTTGTTCTAGACCTCATATATGCTGAGATACGGGCTGGTCTTTTTTTTATGTAACTAAAATGGGTGGTCTCAATTTATGTAACAGCACTTTATATATATATATATATATATATATATATATATATATAAATAATATATATATATATATATAATATATATATATATATATATATATATATATATATATATATATATATATATATATATATATATATATATATATATAATATATTTATATATTTATTAAAATAGCTATATTATATATATATATATAATATATTATATATTATATATATATATATTATATATATAATATATATATATATTATATATATAAATATATATATATATTATATTATATTATCTATATAATAAATAATAAACCCATTGTAAATATATATTTTAGCTTTATTTAATATAAACTCGTTATCGATAAATATTAACTAAATATTATACATTATATAGATATATACTATTGTAACATTAACTTAAATTAGGAGATCGTTTACACGATATAATATATATATATATATATTTATATATATATATATATATATAATTAATATAATATATATATATATATAAATATATATATATATATATATATAATATATATATATATGTGTTATATATATATATATATATATATATATATATAATATATATATATATATATATATATATATATATATATATATATATATATATATATATATATATTATATATATATATATATATATATATATATATAATATATATATAACCTGCAGTAATAAAATTAATAATTGCTTAATTTTGTACTTGCTGGAGCCGGAGCAACGTCTTTTTTTTGAGGCTCCGACTCCAACTCTTGGACCCCCCAAAGATTTTGGCTCCGGCTCATCCCTCAAAATATTTTGGCTCAGCGGCTCTGGATCTGCAGCTCTCCCTTCAAAAATACAAATTTGATTATCTCAGAGATCCTTCCCCTTTTGTCAAAGATGGCATTCCCAAACCATCGAAAACACAAAACATCTCATAATAGATTGCCCTGCCTTTGAGGGCATTAGAGGCAATTTTACTGCAGTAAAAGGTTGAAAAACACTGGATTAGTCTATTATTCTATACTGTGAAGGAAGATTTAAAGGTCATGATTAGGTTAGGTTAGGATAGGTTAGGTTAGATATTGACAACCCCTTAAATTAAAAAGACTATGATTAGCAATCTCATTGCTCAGTTTATTCACTGGAAATAAATGTAAGATTGCAATACACTGTGAATATAAGCCACAAAATATTCATAACAAAATCAACCACCTTTTCTCTCTATTTCGTACCTGACTTTCTTCTAATCCAGAAATTTGCTCGTGTTGAGGATTCTTCGAATATTCACTCTCAAATTTCAAAGGATCATCTTTTATTTCAGACTCCTTTTTCACATCTATGTTTGAGTCAAATTTTTTTTCCTGTTTGGAAGACAATAAAGATATTTTTGGGATAAAAATTATAGCTTTTATTTAAATTAATAATAAAAATAAATAAATATAGGATATAGGGGGGGGGGGCCAATTTAAAAATAATAATACTATAGTATTATTTATAAATATCATACCTGAAATTCTTTGTTCCATGAATCTTCTTCAAAGCTTTGATCAATGTTTCTAGGATCTGAACTTTCCAAGGGTTCTTCCTTAATTTCAAATTCACTTTTAATATCCATAATCAATTCAAAATTTAATTTATCTTAAAACTTTCAATGACAAAAATTTCCTGTTTTCATTAAAAAAAAAAAAAAAAAAAAAATTAAAATAATCTTTAATAGAAGTTTCTGACTTTTCTAAATACCGTTATATATAATAGTCAAAATTGAATCTGACTAAACTATATCATACTGAAACCGTTTAAATGCTGTGATCTAACCTTAGTTTAAAGTTTAAGTTAATTCTACTCTGTACACCATCAGAACATGCAGATTTATTGAAGCCAAAACTATCAAACTCTAAATCGTGGCTTCAGGGTCAGTAATTTTTTTTGTCAGCTTCGACTCCCGCTCACATTTTAAAATACCCGATTATCCCTCCCAACTCCCACCTCTGGCTCCATTTTTTTTTTTAAATAAGCAGCTTCAAATATGAATCTCTGTATTTTATAGTAAAAATTCTTTTGGTTTTCTCTCTGACTACTTCAAAAAAATAAAATAAAAAAAATTAACAACAGATTCACCCTCAAAAATTTTGGTTCTCATTTCGGTCCCACCTAAAATCTTGCATCTCCGCAGCCCTGCTCTAAATTATCATCAACTCATTTGGCTTTGAATACTGAAGCAAGGTCTGCATTAAAAATGTTGACCAAATCAGCATCCAAATTAACCACATGATTAATTATTATCTTAATTGAATCGACCTTTCTGATTTTTTTTTCTTAAACACTTAAAAGCCAAGAGAAATTCAATCCTTGTTACAGTTCATTCCTAGATTAATTTACCTGATGGAGTTCATTCTTAACTCTCCTATAAACCTCAAGAAGAATTCCGTTTTTTCTTGAGTCTTTTCGAGTGTAAGTTTTTTACGAACTTTCCTATTTTTTAAAACTTCAGATTTTCAAATTCCTTTTTCAATCAATGTTTTTAATTAATGCTCTAAATTTGTCATAGAGTCTCCATTTTTGAAATCTAAATCTGAACCTTGATTTTCTATAACTTGATTAATACGATGCACCTAACCTGAATTTTTAAGACAAATTTTGTCACCCCTTTTTGAAAAGGCAAAAAGGGTTGAAAACATAAACCATCAGTTGGGAGAGCTAATTACATTATCAAATTACTCAAATGTATTCAGAGTGCGCTATTATGATTCAAATGGTCAAGAGATACCGGTAGTTCTTGTGGTGGTCCCAGATTTGATCCCTCAGGTGGATCCTATGAAATAACTTCTTAGAGAACTCTCCTACCATAATAGGGCATTGCCCATCAGGTACAAGCTTTAAGTTATATATATATATATATATATATTTATATATATAATATATATATATATATATATAATATATATATATATATATATATATTTATTTATTTTTATATATGATAATTATATATAATATATATAATACTATATAATAATATTATATATATATATATATATATATATCATATATATATATATAATATATATATATATATATATATATATATATATATATATATATATATATATATATATATGATATATATATATATATATATATAGTTTTTCAAAAAAAGTACTGGAAAGCTATGCTTTTAATTGAACCATTGGCATATGGAGAATGAAAAAATATATTGCGGCAGTCAAAACTAGTACTAAATCAAATAAGGCAGTCAATCTTGTGGCTTATGTAACAACCCGATTTATCAAATTGTAAGACAACTTAGTATTTTATCCTAATTAACTTCAGAAACTCGAAATGTATTTTATATGATTCTATACTAAAAATAATAATAATAAAAAAAACATTTGAAAAGGGTAGTTCCATGTCAAGTGGACAAAATTTGATGAAATTTTACAGTGATGTTCCTTAAGCTTTTGGATGAAACTGTACAAAATTTGAGGTCCATATCTGTTTCTGTTACCATTTTCTAACACACTAAGGCAGTCATTAGCATTTTCACTCAGAAGTCGCATATCACTTTTTGGCAACTTTAATCTTGATTTGTTAAATAATTTGTAGAGCTATGAGCCTGAAAATTTATTTAGTGGGACAACCTTTTCCAGTGAATCAGAATATGTAACTGTAAAGCTTATATCTATTCCCTATTATGAGCTTCATAGGGCACAAAACTGGCAAACCTAAAGTTTGAAGTGACAAATGTCAAACTTTGAATTGATGTTTTTTCAGTGGTTGCATAGAATGACACCAAACTTGGTGTAATGAAACAGTGTGTAATTATGTAGAGAAATTGGAAATATTATGCTTGGAGGATGCTTAGTTCAAAAATTATCTCCCTTCACAATTATTATAATGTTCTTTTGTGTGTGTGTGTGTGTGTGTGTGTGTGATTTTTGGGGTATGTTTGAGAGCCTAAAACTCAACTGGTTCATCTTTTATTTTTACTATTTCTGAAAAGTAGAAGTGTACCGGAATTCCGGCTGGAATTTGACATTTTTTTCCGGTTCCGGTTCCGGCCGGAACGAATTCTAATTACACTTCTGAAAAATATGCTGGAAAATTTATTTTATATAACCCATAGCCCATCTTTTAACAAAATATAATAGTAGCCTCGTGTAGTATTCATACAGTGTATTACATACCTGCAGTATTATTTAATTAAAGTTTACTCAAATATCTCAAAATATAGGATTATAAGATATTCATATTAAATTCAAATTTATTTAAAATTATATATACTCTCTCTCTCCTCTTTCTCTCTTTCTCTCTCCTCTTTCTCGTGCTCCTCTCATATATATATATATATATATATGTATATATATCAAGTTATCTTTTCTTCAAACACTTTTGACCTCTTAGATTTAATTGGTGGAGTAAAGAGAAAAGAGAAAAATAGTGGTGAAATTTTTAAACGTTTTTATTTCTATTTTTATACCAAAAGAAATGAAAATGAATTTCTCTGAATATATAGGGGAGAGACTGGAAAGGAGATTAATTTTGGGCTAGCACTGCTATGTTTGCTTTGTTCACTTCCACCAATTAGGGAATTCTTCTTTTCCCAGATTAGAAATGGATTTTTCTGGTAAAAAAAAATTCAATTTCTTTAAATTTCACCTTTTGAAGAGCCACTGATTTTCTTTTTTTTCCTTTTTTTACGCCTAACTGGCTCACAGCTGTCACTTTCACTTTCAAGCAAGCGCCATAAACTAAGTAACTATGCAGTAGTTTCTTTTCTTAATGCTCCTGACGATTTTTGAGGTACTTTGGCAAATCTAAGTTTATTGTGGATAATGATGCTTGTTTCTGAAAATGGATGGATGACTCATCGCCTAAACCTTCTTCTGTTCTTTCTTTACCTTTATTATCACTTTCTACCTTCAATTGTTTGCATATTTCTTCCATCCATTTTCTACTCATTCTCTTATTTCATTAGAAAATAAAAAAGTCAGTTTATTATTATGTTACAGCGTAAAACAATTATCTTGTTTTGATTTATGTCTATTGATCCTTTCTCTTCCTTTTTATTCATAAATCTAAACTCTAATGCAGCTTCTTTAGCTCTTCTTTTTAAAGTCTGGACTCTGCTGTCATCTTCAGAGTTTGAGAGATATGCTGGAGAGCTCAAATATGGAGAATAATTGATGATATAATTAATTTTGCCTTATAGTTTCCGTAACCATGAGAAATGGTTGCAAAACTCTTAGAATTTTTTCAAGTATTTGTCATTTATTAGCACTCAAAGCTTAAATGATTGATTGTTCTATAATATAAACTTGCAGAGGTCTTTTCAAACATTCAATTCTTTCTAGAATCAAATATGTGCTATTCCACCTTTTATTAACATCTTGAATTGGCATAAGTGGGCTTGCAAGATGTGGATCCAAGTCTCTTTGTATTCTTTTAAGTTCATTACAGCTTAAAAACTGGAATGATTGAAATGTGTACAAATATTCCTACATTTCTTTATTAAATTGCACTGTTCTTTGAGAAAATAAGACATTTGTAATAACAAATTGAAGTTTATGAATAAAACAATATAAACTTGTGTAACCTGCTAAATCATTCCAAGTTTCATGCTATATGCTCCATCTCGAAGGATCAAATGGATTTTGTTAGGAGGAATTTCCCAATTATTCATCATAATTTCAAAACTCATAGTGATTTTAATTCCAGAATACTGGGAAATACTTGCCATGGAGTAGTACACAGTCCATTTTTTAAAACTTGCTGGTAACTCAGAGTGCAGTTAAATAAATAAAGGACTCGTTTGAATTATTTATTGAATTATATATATTATCTTTAGTAAATGATATCTGATCAGCCTTAGATAACTTCTCGAATACTGCTGATCATAATTTCCTGTATGAAGCTGGTAACATCTCTACAAAATATTTCCTACTAGGAATAAGATATTTTGGTTGAAGATGGGCCATCGTTATGAATTCCTTTTCTTCTGTGACTGTGAATGGCTAGTTACTCATTGCGATCTGATGAATTGCCTGTGATTTAGGGGTCATTGATATGCCAAATCTTTTTTGAGAGAAACTTTCCTCACTTATCTCCGCAGCTTGGATCTATTGCTCTTTTGTGGTTTCCCCTGTTCTAGAAAATACAAGACTCTCCTTTTTACAATTAAAATTTTTGGACTTTCAGATATTCTTTTCGATGATGATTTTCCATATGTTCATGAAGTGGCGTTGTACTAAATATAAGATTTAATGTTGAAAGTTATATAAAATATTTTTTTTTTACATTTCTTTATAGTTAAATGAAAGTTCATAAGAAATTCCGGTTCTGGCTAGAATTCCGGCCGGAATTTTTTTTTGTGATTCCGGCTAATTCCGGTTCCGGCTGGAACTGAAAATTTCAGTTCCGGTACACCCCTACTGAAAAGAGCAACTCAAGAGCTTTAAAATGCACCATAATTCATTTTGGAGAAATGTCTTTACCCAAAAAAAGTCAATTTAAAAATAGTGTTTTTCACTTACATCAAATGATTGTGGTTATTAATCAGAGGTCTATTGTATGCCCATTCTTAATAAAGAACATTAATTTTATTACAAATCAATATTTATAATATCATCATTGTATTGTGGGAAAATATAAATCAATACAGTATATGCATGATATATATACAGGTACCATATTTAATTTTGAAAGGGAGGAATGCTATAAAGGCCACCCGCCTTCCTAACGTTCATAGATTTCAGGAGTCTATGCACTCGATCAAATGTAATCACAGGCAAAGGCATAGGACACCTGAGAGAAGGAGGAGGAAGAGGAATGCCAGAATCGTCCAGGGTTGAGTTACGAGGAAAATAGGAGACCAAAGAGATTGGCCTTTTCAGTTGGAGAATTAGCAACAGAACCGTCAGATCGAATAAGAGGAGGAAAGGCAGATTTACAGTTGTTAGAGATGTTTTTGGCAAGAGGCCAGAAAGATTTTTCAGTAGGAGAGCCTAGGAGGTTAGTGCACTTTCGTTTGATGAAAGCCCGCTTTGCTCATCGAAGAGTATCCCTGCAACGATTTCTAGCTGAATGAAAATTAGCAAGAGTGATAGGAGAGCGAGTCCACCCTCGATATGCACTGTCTCCCAGCCTGAATAGCCAGAGAACAAAGCACGATGAACCATGGATTATGAGGAGAGAAAGATTTAGTCAAAGAAGAAAGAAAGAACCTGCTCATCCTGTCAATGATTACAGCTCCCACCTTATATATATATATATATATATATATATATATATATATATATATATATATATATATATATATATATACTATATATATATATATATATATATATATATATATATATACCTATATATATATATACCGGTATACATATATAAATATATATAGAGCATAGAGACTAAGAATTATGACACAGTAATTGTTTAGTATTACTGACGAGTTCACGTAGCTATATAGTATATTAAAATTATAAACATTTCATTTCAAAATGGTTTAAAAATTAATTGAAATAAATTTAAGAATTTATTTTGATTTAATATTTTCACTAAAAGAAATATTAATATTAACACTCTGAAAATCATAATAGTGGCTTTTTTTTGAATTGCGTTAATAGGATGAGAATCACTGTTGAAATCTTGTTTCAGATTATCGATATTTTTTTATATAATTGATTTTTTCACTAATTTCGAGGAATCGATATTATAGGCAAAGTGTACGTAAATAATATCAAAGAAAATAAAAAATTTATAAAACTATTTGTGCGTCATTTACAATAAAAAAAAGCACAAATTAATATCACACAAATACAAAATTTATATATATATATATATATATATATATATATATATATATATATATATATATATATATATATATATATATATATATATATATATATATATATATATATAAAGCAACCCATTAGGGGGGCTTTCGAACCGACCCGAGGGGAACAGATGGGATGACATACCCGTGAGGAGGGAGGCGGAGAGGGACCATGGATGGCACACAATACAGAAAGCCAGGGTTCTGGAGACCCTACTGGGGAGAGAAAATAGTCTAACATTCCCCTCCCTTGTCCATTCCTTCATTTCCATTATTTCATTACTCCTCCACCACCAAGGCCATCCACCATCCTCCAAATCCAAAAGTCTCCCAGCCTCGTGGGCAAGACCATCCCTCCAGGATAGTCTCTAAATTATCCTTGATTCCATTTCCATTCTCTTCCTCCACTATACCATCCACTATACCTTCACTCCTCTCTCTCTCTCTCTTTTCTCTCTCTCTCTCTCTCTCTATATATATATATATATATATATATCTCTCATTTTCTCATCTGCTATATATATATATATATATATATATATATATATATATATATATATATAACTGCTCATATATATATATAATATATATATATATATATATATATATATATATATATATATATATATCACAGAAAAGAAGTTAAACCAATCTCACAACTGTTTAAGGACTAAAGAATTAGTACACATTGATACCTTTGTACTGCTACATGTGTACAAAAATAAAACAATGCTAAAAATCAGCAAACTCCATTGATGTTTTGTTAACGAGTGTTGCCAACTCAAAATATCAGAAGACACTAGATTTTATTAAAAAAAAAAAAAGTCAAAATGCCAATATTTGGTAAAAAAAGCAATTTAAGCAAAATCAGTTTCTAATACTGCAAAACCTTAATAAAGTAGATTCTCGTCATAGCAAATATCAAATAGGTCATATAAATCTATATTTAAAGTTAAGTAAATCACTGTCAAAAAAAATCACATAACTTAAACCATTCTAAAAGCACAACTTCGTATTGCAAAACCCTAAAACACTACACTTATTACTAAATTTCATATGTTTCCCTAAAATATTTTCCATACATCCAATCACCACAACCTAGCGAGAACAACTGATCAATATGGCGCCTTTAATAACATATTTCCCCACCTTGGTATCATAAAGCTATAATCAATATATCTATATCGAATAATATCATTATTAAACATGAATTTTTTTGGGTCAGGCAGATTCTTCCATTTGCCAACAATATATAAATCTCTTGACAAATCTAGCTAGCTATATTCATAGGTATAAGCAACTATATATAGATATTTATATATATATATATATATCACCGTCAAATGGGGCAAAGGGTTCATTTTGTGTTTTTTTTTAGAAGGCGCAAGATACTTTGTATGTATTTATAGTCATTCACCAAAATAAATGAAATCCATATAATCTTAATGCAACTTGAAGACTATGGGTAAAAAAAAAAAATGAAACTTTCACTAATAATTAAGCTAAATCGAAATTTTTAAATGGTTTTGCAAAAAACTTTTAAAATTTCAGTGAAAGGGAAAATATAAGCAAAAATTTGGGTCATTTGAGTTTTAAAAAAATATATGATGTATGAGAGTTGATTTGGTACATTGGAATCATTATAAAATAAAACCTTAACTTCATAACAATACTATGGTAAAATAAAAAATAAAAACTTTCCTTACAAATATAACTTATTTTGAACTTTTGCAAAACTGGTTGAAAATTTTTTTTGGTTGGAAAATGGGTTCACATACATGGGGGAACATTGTTTATTAGCTTATACAAAAACTTATACAGGTAATAAATTAGCGAACAATTAATCCTTTAAAGTCTTCAGTTTTGAAATAAAATGTCCCTTTAAGTAGTTCATGGTTTAGTGTTTTGGTAATTTCATTTAACTGCACACAACTAATATCGACATTTGTTGGTTCTTTAAATGTCGTATATCCCGGATATTTGACACTGACATCTTTCTTCCTTAAATATTTTACACTTACATCAGTATCTCTAATTTGTAGAATTTTTCCAACATAGTAGATAGGTTTTAGGTTAACATTGTCAGATTGTTTGAATTTCACAAGCACGTAATCGTTAACCTTTGGGGGGGTGGAAGGTGGGGGGGAGGTTACAGTGGTTTCTTCCAATGTTGTTGTAGTTCTAGAGGGTGCTGGTACGTTGGTGCCTGCTGTACTGGTAGATGTTGAAGCATCCATTATGTCTTTTAAGGAAACTGCTACACCAGGTTGCAAATTTAACTTCCTTCCTCTTTTTCTTTTTCTTGTTTCTGTCATAGCTTGTTTCTCTTTTTCTAAATAATCTACAAAATGTGGGCTTATAGCATCACCTTTGAATCTTTTTCTTGGTGATTCCTTTGTTATTACTGAAAGGACTTTGTTTGGATTTAGAGGATAGATTCCACAGGCCTTAAAACCAGATTTTGCATTTTTTCCCCAGGTTGGGTTAATTGCTTTTATAAGTTTTAACAATAGTTGTGGGAAACAGGCTTTTGAGAAAGTGGTTAAAGCACTTCCTTCTCCTTGTTTGAACTGTAATAGAATTTCTCGCCAGGTCTTTTTCAGAGGACCGTAAACGGATACATCTAATGGTTGCATTAGATGAGTGGAGTTGGGTGGAAGGAAGACTAATTGTATGTTGTATGCGTCGCACATTTGAACTGCTTCCACTGATAAGTGGGAGGGGAGATTATCCCCGATTAATATTTTCTTTTCTTCTACATTTTGCCTTCTGAAATGAGGAATGATTATTGATTTTATAAAATCTATAAACAAATGGCTGTCAAACCAACCACTTTTTGAGTGGTTGTATTTGCAATTTTCTGGCCCGCCTTCGATGTGCGATGAAAGCAGTTTACCCGCCTTGTAGACAACATATGGTGGTAGCATGTCGCCTGTTGCAGTCGTAGAAAACATGACAGATACGCATGATTTACTGGTGTTTATAATGCGTTCTGGCCGTTTGATGCCCACACCATAAATCATACATTTAGTACCGGGATCATCCGCTAAGTTGGTCTCGTCATAATTTATGATGTTTTCGGGTTTTACACCCTCAAGTGATATTGCTAGCCTATTGAAATATGCTATTACCTCCTCTACAGAGATTCCTGCTCTCTTCTTGCTAATATTTTGGCACTTTCTTTCCCTTATAATATGTTTGTTTCGATTTTTAAAGGCTGAAATCCAACTGTCACCTGGTCTGTTGTTTTTAAATTCTGGGATGATCCGATTTTCTGAATTTAGGTAATTTTGAACAAAATTCTTCAAAGCTTTATCAAAAGCTAATCCAGATAAACTTAGGAGAGCCAAGTGGTTTGCAATTATAGCTTCTTCTTTGTCTGCTATAACTGGTCTCCTACCGCTCTGCCCCCCCTGTCTTGTCACTCCAGCTATTCTCTTACGTAATGTGTTATAGGGGATCCCAAAGATATTGGCGGCACTTCTTATGCTTAATGACCCTTTATCAACTGCCATCATTGCAACCACAACAGTATCCTGGGAGTATTGAAGGCGTTTCAGTCCTTTTTTCTTCTCATACACTCGGACCATCTGTAACAGAAATGAATAAAGACTGTAATTTTTTTGTTTCACAAAAACAGTAAATTTTTATTTAATTTAAAACTCAAAAGCAATTGAAATAAACTATTTAAATACAAAAAAATACATTTCTAATATGTGAACCCTTTTCACCCTACATGTGAACCCTTTTCCCCCGTTAAAAAAAATTGTTTTTTTAAGAATGTGGTAATCTAAATTTAAAATCATTTATAAAATAAATACCCTTAGTTATATATAGTTTTGCAGGTTTTTAAAGGCCAAATTATTGTAAATATTCGGAAATGAAAAATTAGTAATCTTAGATAAACAATTTAGAATTTCCTATAAAAATGTATATGAAATGTAAAAAAAAAATTTTTGAGTTTCTAAATATAAGAATATTAAAGTTATGATTTGACAAATGAGCCAATTTAAGAATTGGTTTTTTTTTTTGAACCAATTAAATGTTAATAGTAATAATTTTTTTTTAAAAAATAATGGTTTTAATATTTTAAATAATGACCATTTTATATTCTATTCAAAAAATTTTTTTTTCAAAAGGTGAACCCTTTCACTTGGTGAACCGCTTTTGCTCCATTTGACGGTATATATATATATATATATATATATATATATATATATATATATATATATTATATTATATATATATATATATATAATTATATATATATATATATATAGTATAATATATATAATATATATATATATTCGGTGTTATTAAAAGAAAAAAATATTTTATTATTACTTTATTATTATTTTATTATTACAAAATTCGTTTGCAATTTTTTTTTTTTTTTTTTAACATAAATAAATATAAATTTTATTGAATTTAATTTTTGATAATTGTTTAAAAAAATTAGAAGAATTCATCGGAAAAATATTAATGCAATCGATATCTAAAAAATCAGAACAAAGCATCAATAGCGATATCCCTAAAAAAACGAAAATTAGCTGTTTAAAATTTTTGGAACGTTATTTTTTTATATTTTTCTTTAAAATATAATGCGTAAAAAATGAAAAATCTTGTTAAAAAAAAAAAAAAAAAAAAAAATTTAAAACCATTTTTGTAAATGAAATGTTTATAATTTTAATATACTATGCACGCGAGCTGGTCAGTAATACTAAACAATTACCTGGGACACTAAGTAAAACTTGTCTCAATCCTTTTCGATAATACTTTTAAATTTTTTTTTTTTTTCTGAAAGGTCATAAGTACACAAGGAAATAATAATGTAATTCTAATAATAATAGTTAAATTAAAGTTTAAATGTGGCTCATTCGAACTTTCCTTGATGGGGTGAATTTAGGGACATCTCTTAGAATTCATATTTGATTATAAATTTAAATTTTTTTTTAAATTTTTACTTAATATAGGTAATTATTTATATTAAAATTAGAATAATGATTTATACACAAAATAAGAATTAAAATGTGGTATCCCTTCCTATTCATCCCATTCAAAGGGTGAATAGGGACATTTCTTGGAATTCACATTTTGTTTATAAATTTAATTTTTTATTTTAATTTTTTATTCATGTAAGTAAATTTTATTATATTAAAAGGTAATTGTTACCCAGAGGGTTGTCACCCCCGATTTTTATGAAAATCCCAGGATATACTGTAAAAAAAATAATAATGAAGAATAGTGAAATTGAAAATTGTCGCTCTCTTTAGGAAAAAAAGTTACAGCCTCTCAAAGTGTTAAAAATCCCATAGATACTTTCAATATGATCGAATCTAAAGGTTGGTCTCATTTAAGCCTCTAAAGTCAGGTTATGATAAGTTTTGTTAGGTATACACAGAGAAAATCTTATGATAGAATTAACAAATCTTATCATAACCTGAACTAGGATGGCCCTAAAACGAGCACGAGGCCCACTAATTTTTATTATAAGAAAGTCTATGGAAAAATTTTTAACTTTCAGAGGCTGTAACTTTTTTTCCTAAAGAGACTGCCGCTTTTCGTGTTCACTATTCTTCATTATTATTTTTTTTAGAGTATATCCTGTGATTTTCCAAAAAAAAAAATTTTTGGTTTTTTTTTTTAATAAATCCTAATGGTTGTTTTGCAACTTTGAGAGGCTGTAACTTTTTTTCGTAAGGAGAATTTCCAATTTTCGTTTTTCACTATTCTATTATTATTATTTATTTAAGTATACTGTGATTTTCATAAAAATCGGGGGTGACAACCCTCTGGGTAACAATTACCTATTAAAATTAGCCAGAAGTATAAAAATGTCAATATTGATACATAAAATAAGAATTAAAATGTGGTGTCCCTATTCACCCCATCATGGATAGTTATTGGAATTCGTATTATGCATAGGCTATAAATTTAATTTTTTATTTTAATTTTTCCTTTATCACGTTGACTGCCATGTCGACAATAATTGTTGACAGTGATTTCCAAAATGTGCCACGTCAACAATAATTGTTGACGGTTTTTTTTCAGTGGTAGGCCATGTCTTCAATATTTTGCGACATTCTATCTAATATTACATGCTTTTGAACATCGTTGGCACACGGTGGACATTTTTGCTTAAGGTCCTTGGCCCTCCAGAATTTTTTTTTTTTAATGCAAATATGAGGGTAAAATTGGAATGAAAACTTGTAAATCAATGATCATTCTTTACTGAAATTGATAAAAAAAACTATATACATGTTATTTGAAGATAAATAATGAAAAAATACAAAATACGGAATCATTCAATAACAACTTGGTAGAACCAAGTAGGAGTTTTCTTTGGACAATAATCTAGCATGCCCTGGTAACGTCACAGCTTCAAGCACTTCTATCATGGCATAGGCCTATCCTACATCATAGAATATACCCGAGTCAGGTGTCTATCTTCAGGTATCCTCTTCAAACTGACCACTGTGGTTGGTGAAGGTGCTGCCTGCCTACCCCTGAGGTTTCACACCACTACGTCCAAGGAGGGGAGGGGGTCTGAGCCCCCAAAACCTGGAAAAGGACTTAGAAGGTTGAAATTTGGTGAGAAGAGAGAAGAGAATGACTGAAATAGAGTAATGAGTTTACAGTAAGTGCCCGAGCAAATGAGCCGGAGTTGGAGCTGAGGACGCAGCCAGGCTGGAATTTTGGCTCCAGTCACATATTGAGCCAACTGAGGTGTGTTTATATATGTTTCATAGGACACAGATTCCGAATTTGGTGGGCTTTCAAATAGGGTTGTGGAGTGTTCAAAATTTTCTGAACTCCGACTCCACCCATCTTCAAAATTAACAAGACTCCGACCTCTTTCAAAAATTATGCCGACTCCCTGACTCCAACTCCGACTCTTTTCTCCACTCTCACTCCGCTCTACCCTTTTGAAAAAATTGCCGACTCCGACTGCACTCTTTTAAAAATTACCGACTCTGACTCCACCCCTCTTCAAAATTACCGACCGACTCCAACGCCTTTTCAAAATTGGCCGACTCCGACT
>JABUQX010026820.1:27500-35000 GCA_015478945.1 Trachelipus rathkii
ATTACTCCTCCTTCGGGCGGAGATGTCGAGAGAAAATCCGGATTCCCCTGAAATAAAATTGCCCAATCTCTGGCCAACAACATGTTGGGACCTATAACAGCAATGAATGCAAAAGATGCGCAAATGGTACACCTGACCTGCTCACCATTTCGAACCCTCCCCAGAAATAACACAGGCTACACCTGTGCAATTTGTAACCCCCTCTATTATTCAAAAAACTCTCCCTACCAAAACTAATACCCAATCACTCAATATACTACAATTTAACATTAATGGCTTAACAAATAAATCAATGGAACTCATTCATTTCCTCAAAAAACACAACATTCATATAGCTATCCTACAAGAAGCCTCCCTCTCTCAAAACACCGCTCTCCCCCTGTTCTATGGTTACGACTCCATTTTCTCCCATTCCCAACCTCCTCAACACTCCCTCTTAACATTGATTCGCAACGACATCCCTTACCACAACACAACCCCCAACACCTCCACCTTATTCCCCGACTCATTAATAAAATCCCAATCTTATTCCATCCTCCCGAACAGGACCACTTATAACATCTTCAATCTCTATATACGTCACCCCACCACCACAACCCCCCCAAACAACCTCACACCCCCTTATCAATTTTATCCACATTTCCTAACCTTATTCTCGGAGGCGATTTTAACGCTCACCACTCGGCTTGGTATAAAGACTACCCCTCTGACCCCCGCGGCAACCATATCCTTAACGAATTAGAATCCCTTAATATCCTCAATTCCAAAAACCTCCCCACCCGAATCACTCCCCAAGCAAACCAATCCCTCACCTCCCCTGACGTCACATTCTGTTCCTCCTTCTTACATCACCGACTAACCTGGGACACCACTAATGACCTTTATTCAGACCACTTCCCCATTCTAATTTCTCTAACCTCCTCCCATCAAACCTCCCTAAAAAGATCACTACATAGTTTGTAGTACATACACCAGCTACAAAAAAGCTAACTGGCCAGCATTCACTGCTCACATCGAAACCCATATTAACCCCACACCAATCCATAATACAACATCCCTACACACCTCCATTATTCAATTAAATAACTTAATCACCAAATTAGCTAACCCATACATACCCAAAGGCCACAGAAAATCCTACAACCCCAAACTCTCCCCTGAAATCAGCCAACTCATTAAACAAAGAAACTCTCTTCGAAAAGTTAGACCAATATCAAACCTCAATACCCAAATCACCAACCTCATACCACCAACACCACCAATAAGTTTTCAGAATACTTACAATCCAACATCTCACGCATCGATAATAAGAAAACCTGGCAAGTCATCAAAAAACTAAATAACTCTCGAAATAACCCCAACCCCTTACCAGATAACTCCCTCCCTTCTCCTAAACAACAATCAGACCGCCTAGCAAAACATTATGTTAATATTTCCCGCAAACCAACCAACCCCAATAACAGGATAATAAAAAAACAACTCAGAAAACTTCCCCCCAGACCACAACCCCCCCACCCCCTTTTACAACTGAAAGGATAGCAGAAACTATCAAAACCCTCAAAAACTCACCAGCTACAGGACCAGACTCAATCTCAAACCTACATTTAAAACACCTCGGTGAAAAAGCACTTCTCCTTATCACAGAAATCTTCAACAAATCCTGGCAACTTAACTTTATACCCTCAATCTGGAAACAAGCATTCATACTCCCAAAACTCAAGCCTAAAAAAGATCCTAACTCCCCCTCCTCTTACCGCCCAATCTCTCTCCTCTCCTCCATCAGTAAACTGCTGGAGAAATTGATATTAAACAAAATCTCCCCCCTCATCACCCTCCCAGATTTCCAACATGGCTTTAAAAGCAACCACTCCACAACTACAGCCCTTAGCTCCCTCACCCAACACATCATCAATGGCTTCAACCAATCCCAATCCCATATATCCATCCTCACAGAAATCGACATCAACAAAGCCTTTGACATGCACTGTCCCCTACATCTTATAACACAAAATCCTTCAATCACCCCCTAGAAAATAACGAACAAAAAATGGCTTTCCAATTTTCTCACCAACCGTTTGCCAAAGTTCTCCACAAAAACAATCTCTCCCACTCCATTAAATTACAAAATGGCGTCCCACAGGGCGCCATTCTCTCTCCATTCCTTTTCAATATTTTCACAGCAGACCTGCCCATCCCTACCCACCAATCCACCAAACTTATCACATACGCAGATGATATCAGCCTCATTTCCCAGCATCCAAACGTAAATATAGCCACTCTTCACACCCAAGAATACTTACAACAATTAGAAATTTGATTACTCCCCAATAGAATGACCGCTTCCCCACTCAAATCCTCCATCACTCTCCTAACCACCGACCACCATCAATCTTAACTCCATCCAATAATTTTCCTGAACAACAATCCCCTCTCCCTAAACAAAACCCCAAAAATATTAGGACTTACCTATGACAACACATGACGTTCTCCCCCCCCACACATCGACCAAATCACCTTATCAACCCAACGGAAACTAAACACCCTCCGAACCCTTTCCCAACACAACTTCAGTGACAGGAAACACACCCTCACCACCACTTATAAACTTATAAACAACTCCTCAGAACAAATATAAACTATGCCTCCAAAGCATGGTTCCCTGCACTGTCAAAATCTAACTCAAAAAATTACAAATCACACAAAACACCGCCCTTAGAATTATCACTGGATGCACCAAAACTAACCCACTCCAACATTTACATGACGAGACTTACAAATCCTTCCTATCTCCACCCACTTGGAGGTGGGGGACTCAATTCTACCAGAAAACCCTAAATCCAACCCACCCATGTCACCGATAAATATTTCTCAGCCCCTCCCCGACAACAGACAAAATCACCACCCTCCTACCGTCCAAATTCTATATGACCATCTACAACCATTATTCCCCTCATTCCCCAAAATCCATGGCCTCACTCATATACATACAACAAACTAACTAACACGTACCTACAAAACCGACCCCAATAGCAATTTACTAAACTCCCCCTCCCCATATATTTCCCCTATAGAAGAAACACTGTCCAGAAGAGGCCAAATTGACCTCGCCCGGCAAATCAGGTCACCACCCAAAACTCTTACATAATAAATATAGATTCAAAACTAGACAATGTTACCTCCTCACCGGCGTTAGATGTCACCAAGTCCTGGACGAATGGAGCACCTCCTTCTGGGGTGCTGCCGCGCTCGACGCTCCCAGCGCGACGGCGCCTATCTTCCTTCAACGCCTGGGGCACTGACGGCCTAACGGTGGCCGGTTTCCTGGGAAAAAAAAAAGCCTCAGTGTGGCCCTCTCAATTGAGTGTGTGAGCCAGGGGCCGGAAAGTTATTATGTATGTTAACATGATTGAGTAACGTTACCCTAAGTTTATTATATTCATTACTTTTTGATAGCGGAAGATTGATAACTGATACTACAGACTGTAAAGATAAAAATAAAATATAAATTCAACTAAAACTAATATTACTAACTTTTTATATTTTATTAATAAAATATCATTATATTTTCATTTTTTACATTTTCGAGTATTATAATGAATATTAATTAATGAAATATATTATAAAAAATAGGTTGAATTTATTTATTATTTAATCTCATACTCTAATACTATGGTCTATATCATAATATACCTGCATCAAAAGATGAATGGACGTTATTATCCCGTCAACTGATACATAATCAATATATACTTTCACTGAGCCGCCCTGGCCCCACCTACTAAATTATGGAGGGACCTAAACTATAATATATATACCTAGTACTTACTATACCAATAGGAGGAATAATATAAAAAAAATAATATATACTACCTCATATTACTCGGGGGAGTGATATACCTACCACCCTCCAAATCACTACTTACTATTTAGGCGGTTTCTCAATACAGGTCATGAAGGGAAGTATATAGAGAAGTATTAGGCACTGGGATAAGCTATAGTCGAGCAGTACTAGGAGCTATAAACAACCAGTAAGATAGTGCTCTAGGCCGATCTTGGTGACCTAGAGAAGCGATCAGATATAAATGTGACCAATTCTGTATATGTAGAAGGGTTGGTGAGAGAGATTAATCAACTAGCTCTTCAGTCAATACTGCTATAAATTTTTGACTTTCGTCGAGTAATCTATATAATTATTTTGTCAGAGTGCGTACATTATGTAGTATTGTATGATCGATAAGATCCGTGAATCTGCTACGGGCGGAATGGCCCTCAAAGCCAATCAATTAGGGCCATCTCGTGCAAGAAGATGGGTTTTATCAATTTGTACTATAAGGTAGGAGAAATATATGGGGACGAGTAGGGATAATATTAGGTCATCACTCTAATGTTGTTTGTCGTCTGAATTGGGGCGCCGGTTATTTGAGAGCGATATTCTGTGTTTCTCAGTATAAGCATCTGATTAGTTAAATAGCCATCAACAGAACTTTTGAGATAGAGATCTCAATCGTTGACTTTATTGGAGGATATGAGGGAGACATATTGTTCGTGTATACTTAGTTTGCAGGTACACATTATATATAGATAAAAATTAATTAAATGACGGAGGTATATAGGTATAAATGTGCGTTAAGAATTATTTTGAGAATCACAGTTGTAATTTAACGAATCCTGATGTGTTCAGAGGGAATTGGTTGCTGGTATGTATATATTTATTGTGCTATTGTGGTGTTTTGTGTTTGTGTATTTTTAGGGTTTTTACCTCGGAGTAGAATTAAGAGTCCACACCCTCTAGTCAATCTAGTGAATGGAGGTGTCGAGATTAACTTAAGTAGGATTAATATAAAGAGTATTAATGCTACTTTATAAAGTTAATCTCATATCTGTTTATGAAAATACAAGTTTTTAAAACAATTAAGGAATGTTGAGAAAAATGGAGTTCTAAAGAGTTTATTATTTTTTTATTGTGATAATTTTAAATAAGTGAGTTTGGGCATAATGGGAAAACTAGGGTATTATATTTGAAAAGTGTAAAGCGCTGACAGTTTATGTATTATTGATTTTTATTTTATTATTGATTATTTAAATAATTATATATTTATTATTTATTATTATTATTTAGTAATATTGTTTATTATTATTATTATTATGAGAGTTATAGTGTTAAATTGTTTATTTATAATTGATATCCAGGATTATTAATGTACAGGTTAATGATGTACATGTTGTTTTTTTAGTTATTAGTTCAACTTTCTATTAGTTTATAAATTATTAATATTTATTTTATTTGGATTCTTGATAATGATTATTTTGATTATTTTGATTTTTTAATTATAAAGTTATTATTTTAAATTATTATGTTATTAATCATGCCAATCAATTATATTATTGATTTATTGATTAGTATTATTAATTGAATATATTGGTACACTTTTGTAATTACGTCTTGTGTTTTTTTGGTGATTATATTTTATAGTGGTTTCTATTACTGTTTCGTTATGTTTTTCATATTTCTCTCACTGTTTGCTAGTTTGTTTGGAAGTTAAGAGTTATGATTTAACTTTTAAAAAATAAAAACGCTGTTCTGGATTTGGCGGGGCGGCAAGACACATCGTCTCATCTCTGCTGTTGGCTCTGTCTTCCTCACTTAGGATATAATATAATAGTATTTTTATATATTATTATATAATTATATTATTATATAATATATTATGGGTAGTTTTTGTTTTAGGGAAGATAGAGGATTAGTATATTTACTATGATATTTATCATAGGTAAATATATATATATTAATTTAGAATATGGATGTATATAAAGTAATTATATGATATAATAGGTGTTAGTACTGAGTATATTAGGTTAGGAGAAGTGTGGGGATATTATTAATAGTAGTATAGGGGAGGTAGCGGTATCAATCCTTATTATGGGAGAAGTATATTATAATTATTCTAATTGGTTATATTAGTAGTTCTTGGGGCCTGTGAAAGGGACCGCGCGTAGAGCCAGGAAATTTTTATCGGCGGTGTGCTGCGACTGTCGCAAGTGGTTAATTTCAAATTGAGAGTGTTACAATTGTTAGTAGTAAAATTATATGAGGCATTATAGTAGGATTATTCATCTAGTCATCAGTTATTAGTATTAATATTAATATAAAGTTATATATATTTAGGGTATAATGGGGATTATGAGTATAGGGGGTAGTGAGATATAGTAGTTAGGTTATGTATTACCCTGGTGAATATATATATTGTATAAAATAGGTAAAATTGGAGAGAAAGTAAGATGGCGCTACCCTCAGTGGTGAATAACGATCACCATTTATATATGAGATAAATTTAATATAGTATAGAGTATGGTGAGAAAGATTATGTTATTTGTAGTAGATGAGATATACTTTATATATATGCAAAAATACCGGTATATTATTAGTAGTATAGTAAGATAATAAAATTGTAGAAAGTACCATTTATATTGTATTATATGTTCAGTTAATTATTATTTATTAGGGTGGAGGAATTATTTGAGAAGGATTTTTTATATAGTAATTAAATAGAAATGATAATATGTTGGAGACAGTGACATTCGGTATCTCAAAGGCTTATATATATTAGATTATATATATTATATAGTATAGTCGATTATTATACTTAGATATGAATGATATAAATTAGGAATATTAATAATAGGGTAATTGAGTGTAATATTGGTTATGAATAGCCATTGAATGATGTGTATTGGGTATGAGGAGCTTAAGGCTATAGTAGTTATTGATGGAGTGGTTGCTTTTATTTAAAATGAGCCAATAGTATTTATGAGAAAATCTAGGGGTAGGTGATATTGAATAGTAATATAGGGGGGAGATTTGTTAATATCAATTTCTCCAGAGTTTACTGATGTAGATATATATAGTAAGTAGGAAAAGTAATGAAGTATTATTAGAGCCGTGAGTATATTATATTAATATTAATAGAGATAGGATAGGGAGATTTCCTCATAAGTAACTATACCGACGAATTTCTTATAAGGTTCATTTTATTGTGCGAGTTTTCTCGAGTTTTGCTGGGAGTTTTTGTGACATAGAGGGTGATCTTTCATAATAGTTTTTCATTGCTCCAAGATTGGAGCTGGTCCATTAAGTATTAGAGAGTTAAGTTGCTCTCGATGAATTTGACAGGAAACGCAAGAACCGTAATGCGAATCGCCTCAAGGAAAATTTTGTTTGCGCGAAAATCACTATTTTCGCGTATAGATAAAAGTAAGGAATGTATAGCGAGACGCCTTAATGGTCAAAAAGGTTTTCTTCTACTACTGTTTCGAGTGGATTGAACATGGCAATTTACTAGATCTAGAGTAGGTAAATGAATGAATGGTAGGAGTAAGCGCAAATGGTACCGGTGGATAACCTCCTCTTGTCACGTACTTAGCCAAAGACCTGATCAGTCAAGGTTTTTTGGTTGTTTTTCACGGGTTTTTGAATAGTTCTAGCGTGCTTTTGCTTACGTC
>JABUQX010026820.1:40000-47452 GCA_015478945.1 Trachelipus rathkii
ATTATCATTATTACCATTGTCGTTATCATCACTATCATTATCATCATCATTATAACTATCATTACCATCACTGCCACTATTATTATCATTACTATTATTAACATTAACGCCACTATCATCATTATTACTATATTAACATTATCACTATTCATCATCATCACTATCACTATTAATAGCACTATCAACAATTAATAATACTTACACTAACACTATTAGAATAACAACACTAATTATTACCACTAACACTAATTAATAAAAATATCCCTATTAAACATTAACCCCACAATTAGCACTTGGGACTGGGAGGTAGCGTTTATATATATATATATATATATATATATATATATATATATATATATATATATATATATATATATATATATTATATATATATATATATAATATATATAATTATAATATATATATATATATATAGTATATATATATATACAAAGGTGGGCCATTAACGCGTTAAAGCGTTAATTAACTCGTTAATTTTTTCGTTAACTTTTACGCTTTCGTTAATTTCGAAAAAAGTAACGGACTATTAACGAGTTAAATTTTTTTCCTACATCCGTTAATCGTTAACCTAACAAACGAGTTTATAAAATATTTTCTTATCAGATTTTAAATTGTATTAGATTCGATTTTGGATGATAAACTTTATTTTCCAAAATTTCCTAAACGCTCCTCTCAATGGCTCAATGTGTTTATTCTTCACCGGTTATTATCTCGTTTAGAAATGTTTGACGTTTTTCATTTTTGATGATTTTTCTCATTTCTTATTGGTTCGCTGAAAAGAAAAAAGAGATAGTGACTGTTGCCCGTTCAATGAGTTCCATTAACTTCTTTCGTTAGTTAATTGAAACTTCCTTCTTTTGCGACTAGTGAAAATATAAAAACTAGGCCTCATAAGCGTTGTAACTTATAAAAAATAATACATATTTGTATTAAAATGTCAAAGTTGGAAATAAAAGTTTAATTTTTACAATAATATACTAATGGGTGTCCGTAAAAGAATGTCGCAGTTTCAATGCTTTTATTATAACAGCGTAAATATACAATATCAACAGCATTTCATACATCAAAGTGGAAGGTCATTGAACAGAGTGTTTCCTACATATGTTCAATATGTGCCCCCCTTCGTTATAGGGGATACATTCAGGCCGATAATCCAATTCCTCCAAAACATTGGTTAACAGATCCGAGTAATGGAAGGAACGGCATGTTCAATTCTGCGTTTCAACTGTGCGTATAATTGGGCAGCCCCAATAGGAAGAAATCGCATGGCGTTAAGTCCGGGGACAGGAGGGGCCAGATATATAGAGCTCTGTCGTCTGGAACCATTATGACCAACCCACCGATCTGGGAGTAAGTCGTTCAACCACGCTCGCACTATGACTCCAATGTGGAGGGGCTCCATCTTGCTGCCATATAATGTTTACCGCCTTCATCCTCAAATAATTGTGAAAAGAGCCATTATTGTAAAATATCGAGATAGGCGACCCCTGTTACGATTGCTTCTGCGAAAAAGAAAGTCCGTAGACCTGGCGTCGGTATATGGCGCAGAAAAGTTAACCTTTGGGGAATCACGTTCGTGTTCTAAAAGTTCATGCGGATTTTTAGACCCCAGATACGAACATTATGGGCATCCACCTTTCCCCCTGAGATGAAAGGTGGACTCATCGCTAAACACTATAACGATCTAGAAGGTCATCGTCTCGACCTAAGCACTGCACAGGCAAAGGTAACCGTAGAGCCTAGTCGTCGGGCTTTAAAGCATGTACAAACCTCAACCGGAATGCACGCATGTGTAAACGTTTTCTTAACACCTTCCACACCGTCGTCGTTTTTGGCACCTTCATTTCGTGACTTGCTCTCCGAACGGATTTCTCAGGACTAATAAAGAAACGAGGCCCTGATACGGTCCACATCCTGACAGTCACACTTTGGGCCGTCCTGTACTTTTGCCTTTACAAGGACATCCAATAGTTGCAAATTGCCTATACCATCGGCGAATGTTTTTGCCAACATGGAGGATCACATTGGAAACGTAAAGGCAATACGCACGTTGAATCGTAATTAGAGATTCACACTTAGGCAAATTGTAGAACACAGAAAGCTTTAGCTCAGGACTCGCCATTGTCAGTATGTGTCGCACGCAACTAGAGAAGACTACATCTGAAAGCGCGCATGCGCGTATGTCGACCTATCAGGAACCCGTTCTGGCGCAAGTGCATATTCGAAACTATGCAATTTACTCTTCACTTTGATGTATATGATATGATATGGATATTGTATATTATGCTTGTTATAATTAAGCATTGAAACTGGGAAATTCTTTTACGGAAACCCGGTATTGAGTATTAATTAAAAAGGTATTTACGCTTGGAAGTATTCTTCGGCAAGCGTCAAAAGCATCTGCTATAGGTCAAAGCCTAATTAATTTGTCCTGATAAGTTAATATCAATTATTAATATTGTTAGGATATATTATATAAAAGAAAAAATCTGAAAATTATTATTACTATTTCTACATATTGTGAAGATCGGTTAACGTTAACGATTAACGTTAACTTCCGCTACATTCTTTACCGATAAACGCTTTAATGATTAACGTCGTTAATATTTTTTGTTAACGATTAAAAATTAACGACGTTAACTTTCTCATTGACGGTGCCCACCTTTGTGTATATATATATATATATATATATATATATTATATATATATACTATATATATATTATATATTATATATATATATATATATATATATATATATATATATATATATATATATATATATATATATATATATATATATATTATATATATATATATATTCTATGGTTCAGATGGATAATCTTAGGGGCGTGTTAGGGTGAGAAGAATTGATAAAATTAGAACGAACACATTAGGGACTTGTGAGTGTGAAGAAAGACGTAAAATGAGAGAATAAACAGAATTCATTGATATGGTTTTGTCGTTTGGAAAGGGTGGATCGATAGTCGGTAAGTTAAGGGGATGTTTAGTAGTGAGTGTGTTGGGAATCAACCAGCTGGGAGACCGAAGAAGTGGATTGATTCAGTAAAGGAATGCCTGAAGGAGAGGAATGCGAGTTTGGCAGAGGTGAGAAGAAAGGTGCATAAAAGGAGTGAATGGCGGGGTTTTGGGAGGGGGTTTATGTTGTGGCTTTTGGCCAGGGGATGAGATCCATTGACGAGAATATCACAGTGAGGGTCGTTGGCGGTCTCGTGAAGCCCTCAGAGTGGATATCTTCTGATTGCGACGATTTCTTCACTAGGGGTATAAAGGGAACGGTAAAGGTGGGGGACCTTTCTTTGCGACTTGTGTCATTTTTTTCTACTACTTTTCTGTTCCGGTGTATGCTATGCAAATCACCCCCAATCTGGGGACAGGAGGAAGATAATAATAATAATAATAGCAATAATAATAATAATAATTAATATATACTCGTATATATATATATATATATATATATATATATATATATATATATATATATATATATATATATATATATATATACTTCAGTATTATGGAACATTTGCCAACTCTGGTATATTTAAAATGCACCAACCTTCAAAACCATAATTATTTTTCTCCAGTATGGTCCTGCCACTTGTACGGAGACTTGCACACAGAAAACGAAATCCCTCATCACCATAACTCAATTAATGAACTTCAAATAAATACAAACGGTACAAAGAACTACACCACACCCTAATTAAATACAATATACACATAGCACTTATTCAGGAATCCAACTTCACACAAGAAACTTATCTCTATGAATTTTCAAACTATACAATTCTAAGACTAGACAAGGATCCAACCAAACATAACCTTATCAAACTCATACAAAAAAATATTCAATTCCGAAACATCGCGAATCACAAAACTCCTTATGAACAATGATCAAATATGTGCATAAAATAGAAACTCAAGTCGACAAAAAAATATACAATCTAGTTAATTTTTATATCCCTCCATCTATATCTTAACACTGTCCGTAAGATTATATCCATGACCTGTCCCCCTTAATGCAATACAACTTAATATTAGCCGGGGGGTTTCAATGAACAACACTCCTCATGGCTTATCACACACACACACACGCACATACAGAAATGATGCATTATAGATAACTTACATCCACTCTGTATCCTCAACAACAGAAACCAACCTACTAGACGACCTCTACAACATAACCAGAACCCCACATCCTCCTGACATCTCCTCCTGCTCCCTCCAAATTTAAATCAACACAACCAGGTTAACTTTTAATGCTCTATCCTAAGATCACATTCTACTAATCACAATCCAACATATACACATCTTTTAAAAAAACACACACACACATACCAACTACAAGAAATCAAACTACAGTCCTTACAAACAGCTGATTTTCTCTCTCTTAATAAAGCAAAACAATACTACCTGGTAACTTTTAATGCTCTTTCCAGAGATCACATTCTACTAATCACAATCCAACATATACACCGCACATACACATCTTTAGAGAAAACACACACACACACATACCAACTACAAGAAATCAAACTACAGTCCTTCCAAACAGCTGATTTTCTCTCTCTCTCAATAAAGCAATACAATACTTCAATATAATTTTAAAACCACATAAAAAAACGACATTTCACATGACTACTGCAAACAATTCAACCCAAAACTTTTCAAGAGAAATCGATGATTCTCATTAATCAAAGAAACTCCTTCAAACAAAATGGATAACCGAATCAACACCAACTAAACCAAATCATCAACCTCAACAATAGAATAAATGATCCAATCAACTTTAAATTAAAAAAGGAATTGGCAACCATACACCCAAATACTAAACCATAAAACCAACACAACAACAAACAACAAAAAATCCAAACTTCACATACTCAACCACGGAATGGTATGTACAAATTTGGGTTAATAGGTAATTTGTTTGGATTTTGAACTGGTATTGTGTTCATTTATGGGGGCTGGCCTTTGAGTACTCAGTAATTATGGGAGGAGAAGACCGGGGGATTTGTAAGCTAGACTTGAAATATTCTTTTATGGGAAAGTGGATGGCCTAGTGGATAGAGCACCCGGTTACTGTTAACTCAGCGACGCAGAGTCCAGTGTTCGAATCCCGCTGATGGAGAGTAAAATCTCCTTAGACTCATTGACTTGTATTAGGGGTTGTGGGTCATAATCAAGAAGTATAGGTGGATCTTTATATGGTTCTGTCCACAGATTTTACGTACAACCTTGTATACAGAAGGTAAAGGTGTGGAAGAATTAACGGTGGAGACGTAGTTACCGAGAAATTGTATTCGCGTCCGTCTGTTGATACGCCTGGGAAGGGTTGCTGCAGCTTTAAAAAAGAATCAAGTTGGAAGGAGTGAGAGTCTATTTATTCAATCGGTATAGTTTTTACTTTTCACTACTAGCTCGAGCACAATCTGCATTCCACCATGGAGACAGTGATTTACTGTTCCAAGAACGTGGGATATGGTCAACTGCAGTCGTGAAGATTGTTTCCTGAAAGAATGTGAAGGCGTCTGCCGGAGACGGGAAAAGGGTTGTGGCAAGGACTAGAAGGTAAGTAGCTTGATAGAAGGATGACTAATCCGCTCTATCATACCACCAGCTGGAATATGGTTTCCCACGAGAAACGATCGATGGATGAAATCAAGCACAATGAAATATCGACGCAGGAAGAAGTACCCGTGTCAAAATGTTCAATCATTGGAAGACCTATATTTAAACAACCCAAAGAGAATTCTTTTAAGATTCCAAGTATCCAATCATCGGGGGATGCTATAGCATTACCCCACAATGCGTGGCGGAGGTTAAAATCACATAGGACCAAGGTCGTTTGGTTTAAACCAACATGTTTTTTTGGGGAGGTTTTAAATCGACTAAAATCAATTTTTTTTCAATAAAGTAATAAAAAAAGGGCTCTAAATGAAAGCAAATAGCCAATACGTGGTAATTATATATTTAGACAGTTAATAAATGAGGAAAACATTAACTCAATTTAAAAAAAAAAAAAAAATTATAAAATATGATGATAATATAATCAAAACTATTATTATAACTTTTAATAATAATTTCTTTACGGTAGAAAATTAAGATGTTAAAGTGAATAAATATTTTTAGGAATTAGCTCCAAAGGTTTATTTTTTTATTTATTTTGTTAAGGTCTACCTGGAACCAATCTATCACTCCACAACCGAATAGGATGACGGGTACAGCTAATGTCTTGGTGGCTTCTATTTTGTTTCTAGCATTCATTTCCGATTTTGATATAGATTTGTTAGTTTTTTTAAACAATCTCTTTCTAGTTTCTCTTTCATCAACTTATGTTCCACCTTCTCAGACTCCTCCACTCCTAGATATTTATAAGTATTTTCTTGCTCCAGTTGCCTTATGATGGTATCTATCGTGATGTTCTTATTCTCCGTTCTTCTCCCATTCCTGAGTGTATGGAAAGCACATTTATCCAAACCAAATTCCATACATATATCTTCGGAGAACTTCTTCACTACCTCCACCTGCTTGATTTCTCGTTACGTGCGTTAATTCTATATCCACTTTGTAATTTATTTATTAGATTGCTCAAAGGGTTAATGGGCAAAATGAAGAGCAGTGGCGATAGCGAATCAACCTGGAAGATACTTCATTTTATGTTGATTTTATCCACTTAAATCAGTCCCTTTTCACATTTTAGTTTTAAATTGACCCTCCATTGCCTCATTCCTTCTTTTATAAAGTCTACTATTTTTTTAATATTTATTTTGTACATTTTTAATACTTCTATTATCCAACTATGGCGAACACTGCCATATGCTTTCTTATAATCTATCCAAGTCAAGCTTGGATGTTTCTAGTTCTTCCTACAATTTTGAAGAATCATTTTGTTGATCAATAATTGATATTTTGTGCCCATACTATTTCTGATACAACCTTTCTGCTCTTCATTTATTATATCATTGTTTTCTACATGTTTGTATATTCTAGATGTTATTATTGCTGTTAAGAGTTTCGTACATGGTAGGTAAACATGTTAGACTGTCAGATGGTTGTATTTTGTTGGATTTTTAGCTTCTTCAGATTTTGGTTTGAGGTTAGTGTCTCCTATTGTCAACCATTCTGTAATGGCTTCAGTTCCATCTATTAATTTGTTTAAACATTTTGTAAGGGAGCTAATAAATACTGTAACCTTTTTTAACCATACATTTTGTTTTCCAGTTAGTAAGCTTCACGAGGACTTCCTTTACTTCTTTTTGGCTTATTTCTCCAAATTCCATTTCATTAATATCATTTATTTGCGGATCATTTATTATTCCTTTCTTTCAATCTGATTCATTGTTATGTTGTCTTTTATTTTCATATATTTTTTTTTTCAGAATCTTTCAACCTCCTCTTTTCT
>JABUQX010026821.1:0-7500 GCA_015478945.1 Trachelipus rathkii
TATTAATTATTAATTATAATTATTATTATTATTATTACTTATTATTGATTATTATTATTATTATTATTATTATTATTATTATTATTATTATTATTATTATTATTATTATTATTATTATTATTATTATTATTATTATTATTATTATTATTATTCATTATTTATTATTATATTCATTATTTTATTTTTATTGATTATATTAGTTATTATTATTATTATTATTATTATTATTAATTATTCTTATTATTATTATTATATTATTATTCATTATTATTATTATTAATTATTATTACTATTATTTCATATTATTATTATTATTATTATTATTATTATTTTATTATTATTATTATTATTTATTATTATTATTATTATTATTATTATTATTATTATTATTATTATTATTATTATTAAGTACTCCAGAGAGTCACATAGCGAGTTATAATAGTCTTCATTGTTCAAAGTTATCCTGGCGTTACTATTTTCGATATTGCGGTTTAAAAACGCGTCAACTCATCCGGTCTTTGGGTTCTTCAGGTGTCAACAGTAACACAACATTAGATAGTGTTAAATTAGATTAGTTCAAGTGTTTTGTTTTATATTCAGAAAAAAAATTTAAAAAACGTGTTTTTTATTTAGTTTTTATCTTTTTAAAAAAATGTATTTTTTAAATTATTTTATTAAAACGTGTTTATTATATATTTTATCATTTGTAAAGGTGTTTATTATTTATTTTATTCTTTTTAAAGGTGTTTATTATTTATTTTATCTTTTTTAAAAAGTGTTTATTATTTATTTTATCTTTTTTAAAGTTGTTTTTTATTTATTTTATCCTTTTTAAAGGTGTTTATTATTTATTTTTATCTTTTTTAAAAAGTATTTATTTATTTTATATTTTTTTTTCATTTTTGCTACAACTTGCATAATTTACTTTCAGCATTAAATCTATGAGAAATTTCATTACTTAATTAAGGGGAGACTTTATCCTCGGACCCTCTACTTTTTGAAGTTAAAATCAAAATTTTCACATTTTTTTTTTTATTATCTAGATTATTAGAAAAATTCCTCCTGTACATCATGGTATGTAATTATTTTTAAATTCATAAATAGGTTTTAGATACAGAAATTTATTTAGAGAGGTGTCGAACTAAAAAATTTCAATTCCAGTCAAAATTGTAATTCCAGGTTGGCTTAGAGGTTAAAAAAAAAGTTTTATTTATTACTGAAAATCTATTTTTTTTTCATATTCTCAACCTCCAGCTATTCTTCGGTTTTACTCAGTCAAATAAATGGAATCGAAGCCGGAGCCGGGAGCCGGAACCGGAATCCGGAGCCGGAGCTGGTGCTGGTGCCGTGCCGGAGCCAGATTCCTGGGTATAAATTTTTTCAAGAAATCAATTTTATTAGATGAAAATTTATTGCCCCAGAAAACGTACTAAACCAATTTTTCAAATTAGTGCAGAATCCTAAGTTCGTATATCCGGAGCCGGTATCCGGAGCGGAGTCGAAGCCAGAGCAGGTGTCGGAGGAGTCGGAGCGGAGCCGGAGCCGGAGCCGAGTATTGAAATTTTTCAAAAAATATTTTTTAGGTTAAAAATTTATTGCAGAAAGACCGTGCTGAAAAGTTATCAAATAGTGCAGAAACCTTAGTCGGATCCGCAGCAAACCGAAGTCATAACCAGATCCGGAGCCGGTTCCGGAGCCCGGATCCTTTTGGTATGAATTTTTTTCGGGAAATATTTTTTGGTGAAAAATAATTTATTGTCAGAAGACATGCCGAACAATTTCAAATAGTGCAGAAACCTTAGCCGGATCCGGAGCCGAAGGTCGGGTCCGGATGCGGATCCGGATCCGGATCCGGATCCGGATCCTGGGTATGAATTTTTCGGAAATATTTTGTTTGTGAAAAATTTTATTGTCAGAGGACGCTGCGTAACAATTCTCATAATAGTGCAAAACCTTAGTCGGATCCGGAGCCGAAGCCGTCGGATCTGCTGGCGGATTCCTTAGCCGGATCCTGGGTGTATGAAATTTTTTTCGAAAAATATTTTTTTAGGTAAAAAATTTATTGCCAGGAGACGTGCTGAACAATTTTCAAATAGAGCAGAAACCTTAGTCGGATCCGGAGCCGAAGCCAAAGTCGAAGTCGGAGCCGGATCCGCGATCCTGGGTATGAAATTTTTTTCAATAAATATATTTTAGGTGAAAAATATATGTCAAAGACATACCTTTAACAATTTCAAATAGTACAAGAACCTTAGTTGGATCGCGAGCCGATCTGAAGGCCGGAGCGAACGGATCACTAGATATTTTAGGTGAAAAATTTATTGCCAGAAGAAGTGCTGAATAATTAACAAATAAGTTAGAATCCTTAGCCGGAGCCGGAGCCGAAGCCGAAGCCGGAGCCGGATCCTGGGTATGAATTTCTTTCATTAAATACTTTTTAGGAGAAAAATATATTGTCAGAAGACGTGCTGAATAATTTTCAAATAGTGCAAATTCCTTAGTCGGATCCGGAGTCGGAGCGGGAGCCGAGTATGAAATTTTTTCGAAAAATTTTTTTAATTGAAAAAAATATTACCAGAGACTTGCCTGAACAATTTTAAAGAGGCAGAAACCCATTAGTCGGAGCAGCAGCGGAGCGAGCCAGAGTTAGATTTTGGGTTATAAATTTTTTTTCAAGAAATGATTTTTAGGGGAAAATATTATTACCAAAAGATAGTGCTCATCAATTTTCAATGTAGAAACCTCGAGCCGGAGCCGAAGTCTGAATAAAATAATTATTTACGTTTTGCGTTGGAATATTTATATATATATATAATATATATTAATATATTATATATATTATAGATATATATATATATATATAATATAATATATATATATATATAATATATAATATATTATATATATATATATATATATATATTACTATATATATATATTATTACTATTAAATATATAATTATATATATATCATATATATATTTATATATATATAATATATATAATAATATATATATATATATATATATATATATATATATATATATATATCATAATATAATTTATATATGTATATATATATATAATATATATATACTATATAATATATATAATCTATATATATATATATTATATTTATATATATATATATTATATAAGTATATATATATATATTGATAAAATAATATCTTCAGGGAGGAGAGGCGGGAAATCTTTTTGAAATAGCCAATAAATATCCTCAACGTCATAGATGAATCATACGTCATACCTCTCAAGCCATACCACGTGGAAAAGCACAATTTCAAATGCTAATAAGCATAATAAGGATAGCATAATGCTAATAAGGTAATGTCAAGAATTTTAACAATTTAGAAAATAGTTTTTATAGATTCTCTGGATTGTTATAATTTTTTTTTATAAAAATGAAATTTTTAATATTTAATTTAATATCCGCCTTCCAAGAAAAGAATGCATTTCGGAACAGATTTCTAATCTAATGCTTCGATATCACTGTCTGTTGAAAACTCTGTGCTATTTAAATCGATCAGGAGGGTGTCAAGTTCGGACACCTTGCTGTGGTACATGGCATTCTGCTTGTTATGTTATGGGTTACAGGAGCAACCAAACAAAGTCAGGCCACGCCGATATGGGCACAACATTTTTTACTTGTTGCGACAACATTTGCAACTAATAATAAGAAGAAAAAAATTTCACTGCCAAGACTCGAACCATCGACAACAGCGTCGCCGTTAGACAATGTTCAGGAAGCTCTACCACTAGTCCGATCCGCCTTTCCAGAAAAAGAAGACATATCGGAACAGTTTTCTAATTTACTGCTCCAGATATCACTGCTTTGAAACTACAGTATATTTAAAATCGACAGGAAGGTGCGTTGGAAACACTGCTGTGGCTTACATGGCATTCTGCTGGGTGCTACCTGGTTACAGGAGCACCAACAAATCAAGGAAACCCCGAAATGGGCCACGACATGCTTGTTTGCGGCAAGTCTGCAATGAATGAAGAACGAATTATAATTTCACTCTGCGCCAAGACTCGAACCATCGACAACAGCGTGGCCGTTACAATGTACAGGAAGCTCTGTCACTTGTCCGATTTCACCTTCCAGGAAAAAGACTGGCATCTTCGGAACAATTTTGCTTTTATATATTGCTGTCGAATCATCGTTTGAAACTCAATTACTTATTTAAATGGGACAGGAGGGTGGTTTGGATACACCTGCTGGGGGCTACACGGCTTCTGCTTGCGGTATTCTGACGGTAACAGAAGCAACCAATCAAAGTCACAAGACGCCGAAATGAGCACAACATATTTTGCTTGTTGCCAACAAATTTGCAAAATAAGGACAAA
Source organism: Trachelipus rathkii (assembly GCA_015478945.1). Lineage (NCBI taxonomy): Eukaryota > Metazoa > Arthropoda > Malacostraca > Isopoda > Trachelipodidae > Trachelipus > Trachelipus rathkii. The sequence continues at coordinate 4,369 of JABUQX010026821.1, forward strand.
GAAAAATTTCCTCGCGCCAGACTCGAACATTGACAACAAGCGTTCGCGGTTAGACAATGTCCAGGAAGCTGCTACACTAGTCGAATCCGCACTTCCAGAAAAGAAGCATATCGGACAGGTTTTCTATCTTCTGCCTCCGATACCACTGCCTTTGAAACTAAGTACTTAGTTAAATCGACAGGAGGGTGTTGGAACACCTGCCGTTGGGGCTAACATGGGCCTTTTGCTTGGGTGCTCTTGCGGTTACAGGAGCAACAACTAAGTAGAAACAACGCCCGATTAATGGGCACAACATGCTTGTTGTGCTAAATTTGCAATAATAGAGAATAAAAATTTCACTCGCCGCCAGGACTCAAGACCATCGCACAACAGCGTCGCCGCTTTAGACATATGTGCAGGAGGCCACCACTAGTCCGATCCAGCCTACCCAGAAAAGAGGGCATCTCGCAACAGTTTTCTATTTCTCCTGCTTCGATATCACTGCTTGGAACTCGGTGCTTATTAAAATCTAAATCATGAGGGTGCTTGAACCCCCTATATCATTATATATATATATAATATATTATATATATATATATATATATATATATATATTATATACTATATATATATATATATATATATATATATATATATATATATTATATATATATATATATATATAAATGAGAATAAATATTTTTTTGCCGTCTGAAAAAAGAAATAATATTTCCAAATGTTTATTTGCGTTTTTCTAGCACTTCATTTTTTTCTCTACATTAGATCACTAAAAAAAATTATATAAAAAAACGAACAGTTTTTTTCCTAAATTTTGGTAAACAACTCTGCAATATAAAACTCTTAACAGATTTGACGTTTTTTCTAACATGCTTTTGTATTGACTGTAGGTGTGTCACAAGTGATTTGATTGTTTTTATTCAAAAATTTTGAATAGTACTTTTCAGAGATTGTCAAAAAAAACTTTTAGAAAATTTTGAAATAAAGTGTCTAAATAAAATTTATTACTACACAAAATAGGAGTATTTTAGTGAAAAAAGCATTGAAATATCTTGAATATTAAAGATTTTATTGCCATTTTTGTGAAAGCCCCGAAAAAAAAAAAATTTCCCCTCTCCCCCCCCAAAAAAAAAAAAACGAACAGTTTTTTTTTTTTGGTTTCCAAAAAAAATTAAAGATAAATTAGTTGTTCATCAAAAAAACATTTTCTTTTATCGGTTCGAAGAAATGGATTTTGAGGATAAAGTCTCCCCTTAATCTTTGCTACTTAATACTACGCATTCTTGAATTGATAGGTATACGCCATTTGTATTGTCATAAAGCTGTGCAATTTAGTCTCGACGATACCTTTGTCCATTGCCCCCAGTAAACTTTGTATTTATTATGTTAGTTAAAAAATTATTTATTTTTATTTTGAAAGTCACGTTAAAATTTTTTTTTTTTTAAACAAAATTAAAATTATATATATATATATATATAATATATATATATATATATATATATATATATATATATATTATATATATATATATATATATATATATATATATATTATCGGAATATATATGTATATACTACTTCTATATATATATATCTTATTGATTTCTTCTTTTTTAAAGCAACAACCAATTTCTCTTCAGTTTCTTGTTCCAAGAACAAAGTGTTTCCTACTTTTCTTGCAGGGAATAGTTCTTCATTTGCTTTTTTCCTTTGTAGTAGTTTGTGTAGATACCCATATGATATAAAATATTTGGGAGCTGTTTTACTAATGGAAGCTCCATTTTCGATTTCTTCAAGTGCCTGTTGTATACTATCTTTGGTATATTTTTTTGTCTTTCTTATATAGTTCCTAGGCATTTTATACTTTTTAATATAATACAAATATATATATATATATATCTGAAATAAAAGATAAATACTTATAAATATATCATAGCAAGAACAAATATTAGAAAAAGATAAACATTTTTCTCAGTATAATTCTCAAAAGCGAAAAAATAGACTTAAAATATTTACTGACCCGGTATGTGTATATATACATATATATATATATAGTTATATATATTATATATATATATATATATTACTATATTACTATATATATATATATATATATATATATATCTAAATATTTCTTTTTTCTATTTGTATAGTATATATATATCTATATTATATATATATTTTAAAATCTATAGAAGGTTGCTTATAACCACTTCTGAGGAGACATGGCATTCCGCTGGGGTGCTCCTGGGTTACAGGAGCAACCAACCAAAGTCAAGCAACGCCAACATGTGCACAACAACAGTTGCGACAAATTTTGCAATAATAAGACGAAGAAAATTTTCACCCGCGACAGGCCTCGGGCTATCGCCAACAGCGTCGCCGTTAGACAATGTACAGTACGCTCTACCAAGGGGCCAATCCGCCTCCCCAAAAAAGAAGGCATCTCGCAACAGTTTTCAAGTCTCCTGCTTCGATATCACTGCTTTGAAACTCGGTACTTATTAAAATCCCTAGAAGTGTGCTTGGAACCCCTACTGGGGCCACATGACATTCTGCTGGGGTGCTCCTGGGTTGCAGAAGCCAAACGTAATTTACTCCATAAAATAACAAAATCAAATATCCCCACTAACCTAAAGAAATGGATTTCCAATTTCCTATCAGGAAGAACAGCACAAATACAAACAAACAACACAAAATCCAGAACAGTAAACATCAACAATGGAGTACCCCAAGGCGCAATCCTATCCCCCACATTATTCAACTTTTTCGCAGCCGACCACCCACAACCTCAAACAGACCACATAAACATAACCTACGCGGACGACATTACCATAGCTACTACACACCAGAATCTAAACACTGCCATAAACCTGACGCAACAATACATCAATCAACTTCAAACATGGTTAACAGAAAACAGAATGTCCGCCTCACCAAACAAATCATCAATCACGTTAATCACCACTGACCACCAACTTGGCACCACACACTTCCAAGTCTACTTAAAAAACATTGCCATACCCCTTAGCAAAACTCTCAAAATTCTCGGAGTAACACTTGACACTAATTTCACCTTTACAAAACACACAGACAACATAATTTCTTCAGCATACAAGAAACTAAACATATTAA
>JABUQX010026821.1:20000-25000 GCA_015478945.1 Trachelipus rathkii
TCATTTCCTTTGCAATATTATAAATGAATAAAAGTTCTCAAAGTTATTTCCAATTGAATTATTAAAATGAATAAAAGTTAAAAATAAGTTTTAAATATTATTTCCACTTGGTTTATGAAAATAAATCAAAGTTCTCTACATGAAAGCTCTAAATATTTTTTTTATTTTCACTTGGTATATTAAAATGAACAAAAGTTCTAATACTATTTAAAACTTTGCAGCTACAGCAATGCTTATGATAATGAAGATGGATTTTTCAAAGCAAACAAAGGAGGTGGTTCTAAATCAACTTCTTATGAGGTATAGTAAATAGCAAAACTTTTAAAAAATTAGCCATTTTAGTGAATTTTATTAACAAATTTACCTTTATGGCTGAAATATCATCATCATCATCATCATCATCATAATCAGCAGCAGTAGCAGCGTCATCATCATCATCATCATCATCATCATCATCATCATCATCATCATCATCATCATCATCATCATATCAGCTGTCCCTTATTACCTCAGAACTTGGGGTAGGGTGCGAATACATGCACCAGAAATCCGGGCATACGCATGAGAATTTCCAAGGGCTTACAATAAGTGGCAGCGGGACCCACACTACCAGTGTCCCTTTTCAATCGTCTCTATTACTTCAAACGCAAATCGCAAATGTTGTGGAAAATCTTTCTCACCCGTCACACATCATGGTTGAATATGTAACTTAATTATAATATACAAGATTAATCTACAGGAGACAATGTATTTTTAAACAATATACAGTACATAAAAAGCGTAAAAGATTAATCTAATAACCCACATATTTAAAAATTTATAATATGTTAAAATATATAAATTTTGACCTTACTCAATGTAGGTTAAAAGACTTATCTCGTTAATGTTTCGTTAACTTGTCCCGTTAATATACCATTAAGCTATCCATTATGATACGGAATAATCTTGTCTAAACTCATATTCTCTTTGTATTGGTCGTCCGATTTTAGTTATACTATACTATCTTTTAATATTTTTACCCGGCTTAGCTCTATTCTCGGCTATTAATTATTCTTGCGATGAAGCGTCTATCATTATATCATTATACACATGTTGAATATAATAACTGATTCAAATTTCTTTATTATGTGTAATTAATTCCTTCTGTTAATCCGTTAATTTAACACTTTAATACCCATTTACTTGTCACGTTAATACCCCGTTACCTTATCCTGTTAATATCCCCATAAACTTTCCCTTTTAATACTCAGTAAACATATTCCGTTAACTCTCCGTTAATTTATACCGTTAATACCCCGTTAACTTGTATCGTTAATATAAAGAATTATTTAAAATAATATTTTACTCTTATGAATATAACGTTTCTCTATCCAATTTAGAATGAGAAATTCATGATCGTGCAGAGATGGAGAACTTCAAGTATATTTTCTGAAAAGGAGGTCATCAATGTTTTGGTTCACTTGTGTTGGTGGATAAAAAGATTTGAGAGAAAAGAGAATTGTTGGGAAACCTATGCGCAAATGTATGGTATGACAATATAGTAGTAAGAAGTAAAGTGGAACAATAAGACTTCCATGAGATTCAGGAATGATGTGCTTCGAGGATGTTTTTAGGACTACAGATATACAAATATTTCAATAATCTAAAATGAGTTGCTCAGTTTCATGAGAGACCGACGGATACATGTTTTTTTGTTGATGTGAAAGAAGATTTTGACGCTTTGTTTGATCGTAATCATTCTTAGGACAAGGTAATGACAGTTTTGATAAAAATAAAAAGTTGATAAAGTTCAAGACAGTAGTAAATAATCTCATTTGTCTCTGAAAGCTTAATAACAAAAAGAGGTTAGATACACAGAAAACAGTTTGAATGAGCGAAGATTTTAATTTACTTTAGTTCCACTCCTAAGAAACATTTGGCCTTGATATTGATTTTACTGATGAAAAAGATATTAACAATGAAGAGAAAAAAAGAGTGAAGAGTCAGACAGACAATAAAAAAAACCAAAGGAGAACGCAAGTCCAAAAAAATCAGGTATAAATTATTCAGACCGTCGGGGAAAACAAAAAAATGAACGCCATTGGGCAGATAAAAAAAGCATAAAAAGTTAACTGCTGGAAGTTAGAAAATAAAAAATCAAAAAGATATAAGTGTGTGTGTTTATATATATCTCAAGGATAGATATAGATGATCTGGCTAGTATATGCACATACAGTGAACCTGGAATAAGCATATGACTTTTTTAAAATAAGTTTTAAAAGAATTATGAGGATTTTTTTTTTTTGTAATTTTGACAAAAATGAGAATGATAAAACTCACGATGCTCACAACTTTCAGATCCAAATTATTGTATATGACTCTACATTAAGGACTTGCCGAAATACAAGACATTTCAAATTCTTTATAAGGAAAAAAATAGAAACAAGAGTAAATAGCCTAAAAAAACTTTAGAAAAACATTCATAATGAAAAAAAGAAGAAAGAAAACAGATTTTAGCTTGCTATAGACATACAGTTACTAAAAAGGTTCTGTAGCTTAAATAAGAATTGAATTAATACATAACATCTTCGTATGATTAAAGATAACGTTTAATTTCGAGTTAATACAGCGACATCATCAGCTGTTCACTGCATCACCGCGTCTCGCAGACTGAAAATAATTCTCATGCATTATAAAAGTCCTGCTTAATTATCATACAAGCACAGATAACAACTGAATTATAGTCTGTTCCTCCTTAGTTAATTCACATAATATTCTACACGTGCGTGTGTGTTAACATTATATGTGAATATTTGAGCATGTGCTGGCATATGTGTGTGCGTATATATGGGTTATCCCTATGTCCAGGGATGCGGAACCGCCAATTTTATATCCTGGCTCCAACTCCAATTCCTTCTCCACCATTTTAAGATTTCTCTTCTCCAGCTTCGGCTCCATTATCTTTAAATTATTTGGCTCAGCAGATGCGACACCAACTCCACAACTTTGGCTCTATCCTTGAAATAATATTTCATAGCATAGTTTTGTACTGTATTTATAGATACAGTGTTTTGGAAATTTTGTTGTGAGAGGGGATTTGGGGATTTGGGGATTTGGGGATTTTACCTCTTTTTATTCAAAATTTATGAGAATTTCATACTTCAAAGGTTCCAAATCTAATCCTTCAAGTTTGTGTAAAAAATCTTAATAAAGTACACAACAAACATTTGAAGGTCAAAAATTTATTTGCTGCAAGTCACGTATTTATTAGTTACCTGATAAATAAAAATAAATAAGTAACGAAAATGTTTTTTTTTCTTTCTTTTTCTTTGTTTTTATAAATATATATATATATTTATATATATATATATAGTATATATATATATATATATATATATATATATATATATATATATATATATATATATAGTAGTATATATATATATATATATATATATATATATATATGTTATATATATATATATATATATGTATATATATACTTTCTAGGTGGGTAAATAGTGGAGGTTCATATCAAATCTATCAGGCTTGGGAAAAAGAAAAAAACAGGACCGAATCAAAGGCCGACATGTCCGGAGAAACAACGTTTGAAAGTGTCCAATTCAAAAGAAGGGTCTTAATTAAAGAGAAGAATGAAGAATGTTTCTAAGTTTAACAGTGATTTTCATGTAAGAATGCGTAGAGCTATTAAGTCTGAGGTCAGAGAGTCGAAGTGGGAAAGCATGAAACCCTATGAAATGAGGTGTCTAACGAACCTTCCTTAAAATAGGAGGTAATGTCTAGTCTGGAGAGTTCAGAGAATATTGTCCGTTGTTATATTCACAGTAAAGAGAGGGAGGCAATAGTTAGACAGACAGAAAGGTATTGGAGAGAGAAAGTGAAAGCAGGAATATTGATATGGTGGAGAAATCTTTTGACTAAATTCTTTCAAGTAGGACTTTATGAGCGGAACTAATTAAAATTTTTGGCACATACTTCATAGTCATACAAAGGCAACTTACACCTCAATAAAAAACAAATAACCGGGATGGCTTGATGAAATTCTGAAGGTGATGCAGAGCAGTAATTGAAGCTTCTTAGTAGCAGAAGAAGGCAATCTTTCCAAGAAAGACCGCGAGAAAAGGAAATACTAAGATTATTTAGGACAGAGGAAAGTTTGAATTCTGTGATTATGTCGAGCAGATATATGAAGGAACTGAGTGTTGGATGCATTAAAAACAACAGTATTTTCCTTGCTCTATAATATATATATATATATATATATATATATATATTATATATATATATATTATATTATATATATATATAATGTATATATTATATATATATATATATATATATATATATATGTTGGTATACATATATATTAGTTATTATATATTATATATTTATGTTATATATATGTATATATGTTATTGCTGTTGTTGTTGTAAGATTTATATATACAAGATATATATATTTATATTATTGTTGTTATATATATTATTATTATTATTATTATTATATTATATTATTATAATATATATACATATACATATATATTATATATTATATATTATATATACATATTACATTATTATTGTTATTATATATATATGCTGATATAGAATAATACAAAGTTATTATTATTATTATACATATATATAGATACATATTATATTATATATAGTTAATATTACTATATATACATATATTATTACATATATTACATATTATTATTATTATTATTGTTGGTTATTGTTGGTATAGCATACACTATTATTATTGTATATTTACGTATATTATACAGCATATTATTATACAGTTGTTAGCGACCATATTATTATGTTGTTGAGTTAGCTATTATTATTGGTTACATTATATATATACATACATATTATTATTATTAGTATACAATTTCTGGGAGTTGTTATATATATTATATTATATTATTATATGTTATTATTATTACAAATTACATATATATATATATATATATAGTATATATATATATATATTGT
>JABUQX010026821.1:30000-44362 GCA_015478945.1 Trachelipus rathkii
TTTTAATAAATATTAGTGGGGATATGAAACGGAAAAGATCCCTAAAGTAGTCTACAAGAGCAAATTACATGGAGATTTAAATTTTTTCCTTTTTTTTATAGAAAAAAAAAGAGAGAGAAAGTTTCGAATGAAAGGACAAATCCCTTTTAAGTTACAGTGCCATAAAATCTTTACCATTATTATTATTATAAATCATTTAATAATGGTAATTTTATGATTTATACGAATGGGTTCAAATATATGTAGATATTTGTTTTTTTCTTTTTTTAGCAATTTAAAATCAAAGAATTTTAGCAGTTTGAATTAAAAATATTTTCATTTGAAGTCTTTGATATGTAACTGAAATATCTATATGAATCTTAGGAATCTAAAGGACTAATCACCCTCTAAAAGTTATTTTCTGTACAAATGGTGATTTTTTTTGATTGAGTGGAGGAGGGAGCTTGTTTTCGTCCCATAATATTTTATTGACAAAATTATTTTTCGAAATTACCATCCTAAACATATTCGTAAACAATTTCTTACGAAATCTTTAATACTAATTCAAATTTTTATTTTATTTTTGTTTAAACTTAATTAAATTTAAGTTGTTCCAACATTAATTTAAACAGAAATAAAATAATAATAATTTTCATTCATTTTGATGAACCAGACACTAAAAGATCGATTTCGACCAGTTATTTTCTAATCCGGAATAAAAAAGAAAATCTGTAATATTTGGAATTTTTTTTTCATTTTCGAGTTTTTATACGACCTCATTCAAATACACTTCAGCTCCTTTTGGCAAAAGATATTTGAAATCTAACAAATGAATTTAAATTATAGAAAGAATGTAGGAAAAAAATTATAAGACAATTTTAATATCTAGCTTTGTTGCAATTTTATATGTAGTTGAATATGAATTTTACCAAAATGTTATAAATTTTACCAAAAAAGAAATCGAGAGCACAAAGAACACTTCTAAACTTCCAGATATTCTAGGATCATTTTAGTGATTTATTTGACTTATTTATTACACAGTATTTCGGTATATAATAACTTCCACAATTTGATGAACTAAATTTTGAAAAATCAAACTTCATAACATCCTCAAATTTCAAAAATTTTCTAGAAAGAAAGCAAGCACCATGGAAAAACTTGTTCCGTACAAAAGACAAAAGCAGTATGAGTAAAAAGTTTCTAAGGCCAAAGTTTCATTATCATTGAATGATTGTTAATACACACTCAGCACCTAAACCATTTATTAAATTTTAAAATTTATTTTAAAATTGTATCAAATCAATTTAGATATTTGTTTTTTTCTTTTTTTAGCAATTTAAAATCAAAGAATTTTAGCAGTTTGAATTAAAAATATTTTCATTTGAAGTCTTTGATATGTAACTGAAATATCTATATGAATCTTAGGAATCTAAAGGACTAATCACCCTCTAAAAGTTATTTTCTGTACAAATGGTGATTTTTTTTGATTGAGTGGAGGAGGGAGCTTGTTTTCGTCCCATAATATTTTATTGACAAAATTATTTTTCGAAATTACCATCCTAAACATATTCGTAAACAATTTCTTACGAAATCTTTAATACTAATTCAAATTTTTATTTTATTTTTGTTTAAACTTAATTAAATTTAAGTTGTTCCAACATTAATTTAAACAGAAATAAAATAATAATAATTTTCATTCATTTTGATGAACCAGACACTAAAAGATCGATTTCGACCAGTTATTTTCTAATCCGGAATAAAAAAGAAAATCTGTAATATTTGGAATTTTTTTTTCATTTTCGAGTTTTTATACGACCTCATTCAAATACACTTCAGCTCCTTTTGGCAAAAGATATTTGAAATCTAACAAATGAATTTAAATTATAGAAAGAATGTAGGAAAAAAATTATAAGACAATTTTAATATCTAGCTTTGTTGCAATTTTATATGTAGTTGAATATGAATTTTACCAAAATGTTATAAATTTTACCAAAAAAGAAATCGAGAGCACAAAGAACACTTCTAAACTTCCAGATATTCTAGGATCATTTTAGTGATTTATTTGACTTATTTATTACACAGTATTTCGGTATATAATAACTTCCACAATTTGATGAACTAAATTTTGAAAAATCAAACTTCATAACATCCTCAAATTTCAAAAATTTTCTAGAAAGAAAGCAAGCACCATGGAAAAACTTGTTCCGTACAAAAGACAAAAGCAGTATGAGTAAAAAGTTTCTAAGGCCAAAGTTTCATTATCATTGAATGATTGTTAATACACACTCAGCACCTAAACCATTTATTAAATTTTAAAATTTATTTTAAAATTGTATCAAATCAAGAAAAACACTGTCAGTTTTTGACTACAGTTATTTCAAACTGTGAATTTCTTTGACAGATTTCAAATATCTTTTACCAAAAAATTTGAAGTGAATTTGAATGGGCTCACAAATAAAAATTGAAAATGATGGTAACTTTTTTTCTACTCATCATATTTAATTTTCATTGCTGATTTGGATATAGTTGAGGAAGATCTTTCTTTTGGTTTGTAATACATTATTATCGGAAGAAAAATAAATTTCTGAGGATTTTTGTCTAAAGTTCTTTCTTTTAGTTTCTGTCTCATCGACTTTCGACCAGAAATAAAAAAGTTTCAAAACTGTTTACTCGACCTTGCTTTATATATAGTATATATATATATATATATATATATCAGTTATATATATAGTATATAAGAAAGTATATATATATACCTATGTATATATATATATATATATATATATATATATATATATATATATATATATATATATGTGTGTGTGTGTGTGTGTGTGTGTGTGTGTGTGTGTGTGTGTGTGTGTGTGTGTGTGTGTGTGTGTGTGTGTGTGTGTGTGTGTGTGTGTGTGTGTGTGTGTGTGTGTGTAGCCAATTATTTGTGAGATATTAATCCTATTAACGAGCCTCACACCTTGAAATAATTTTCTAGTATTAAATAATTCATGTTAGTTTCGGTTTATGTTAAGAGATCTAACAAGTTAAATATGAACTGAGTCACGCCATTCAGACTAAAAAATGCAATTTAAATGTTATGTTATTAATTATGTAAGTAAATTGAAGGAAAACATCAATTTTTATAGCTTTAATTTAAATTCTAATATTTGTTTGATATGAAGGGGGTAGCACCTAATAAAACTTATATTTCTTTAATTTAAACAGTAAGAATTCTTAATATAAACTATACTTTCAATTTTTCAAAAGGTGCGGAACAAAACGGGAAAATTTTTTTGATCCGCACGTGCAAGTCCGCTAATTTCGTGACGTCTCCTCGCACCTCCGCTAGTCCCACCTATCGGTATCCCGCCTCGGAGCGGACTAGACGAGAGAATAGGGACAGCGGATCTATAAAGACGGAAGTGCCCACCTCTGTATATTATATATATATATTTATATTGAGAGTAATATATTATATATATATTATTATCTAAATTATAATATAATTTAATATATATATATATATATGTGATATAGTAATTATTAGGTAAATGTATAAAAGTATCTTAAGGTGTATATGTATTAAAAATCCGTATATATGGATGTTTTATTTAAAAGAAAGGATTTAGAGAAGAGGACCCAAGAAACGCTAGAGTGTTTGCAACGAGGGATGTGGGAGACTTTGATTGGAGAAACAAAAAATAACTTTTGAAGGCCATTTGAATCAAACTTAGTGCACAAAGAAACTTAATCATACAAAATTTTAGTTAATAATGAATCAAATTTAAAATCTATTTACAATATATGAACGGAGAGCACCTGAAATTTTATTTCCTTGATACTTTTGTAGATAAAACAAAAGTTAAGAACTATTAAAATAATGGTGAGCGAGAACATATATTTTGGATTTAGATATTATTATAAAGAAGATAAGAAGAATAGACATTCGAAAGAGTCGGTTCTACATAAGGTCTAGAAGTAATGTGGCACTTGATTGATCAACTGCACCTAAATGGCGTCGGTAGCCTCAGCGGTTAAGCACTTTCGCCAACTAAACGAAAAGACCGCAGGTTCGTCACTTGTCGGGTCGTCACTGGAGGGTGTGTATTTGTTTTCTTTCGTTGGTTCGCGTCTTGCTGAGCAGCTTAAAATTGAGGGGCACGACGGCGCCTCGAGATTAGGGCTTTTGCCTCTTTGAGTGGTGGTAACGTAAAAAAATTAAAAAAAATTAATGGTAAAAAAAGGTAATAAATGAAAAGTTGAAACTGTGTAAAAATCATCATTGAAAACGCACTTTAAAAAAATCTCTAAAATAAAAGAGAATTTTCTGCATTGGAAAGTAAATCTGACATCTGGATTTTTTTTACAACATGTTTTTGTTTTCAGCACACAAAAATACATATAAAAATCTGTTGGAAATAATCAAACAGTGTTTTAGTCGCAAACTCGTGTAATTTGATCAACTATCTGTGAAATGGAGTTCAAGTATTTTGAAGGAATAGTTATTTCATTGATATCAAACATACATCATGTATAACAAATTAAAAAGACGGGTCTATATCGTAAAAAAATCACATTACCGAGCGGGTCGAACAAAATTTCCAGAAAACACTCAATCCAACAAACTAGAGAATAATTGAATTTTAAAATATTCTTTTCCAATTATTCCAAATATGCTTTTAGGTTTTTTTTCTGTCGCCCATAGGTTTCGGGGATATCCGCCATGCTTAGAATATTTAAATAAAGGTGTAATTAATATATATACAAAATAAAGAAATAATTTATAATAATCTAATCAAACTCATCCTTTAGATATGGAGCGAGGCATAGGTGTTTTGCAACGGTGTAGTTAGCTTCCTGGTAGGTCGTCCTTTTAACGTGACTCCAACAATAAATGCTAGCCAACATGAGAAGTGCTTCATCCTCCGGTACCTAAAGGGGCGCTGGGTGTCAAAGCTCGAGAATGTCCTGTGTAAACCTCTCACCCGAATGGTTCGCCCACTGAACTGTGCTCCCAAGATTTTTCAGGTAGAAATGCCAGTAAGGTCTAAGGAAAGTGGATTTTTAGGCTCAATATTGTCGTCCCTACGACTTTGTATGTAATGTCAGGAGTCTCTTTACAATTGTATTCAAATGTCATAAAGTTCTTTTGTGCTCTGTGGTTTCCCCAAACTGTATCTACTTGCCTTTTCATCTGAACCCCTGTTGTTTTTGCTCCATCTATCATTGCTCTTCCTTCAGACTATTGGTCGTTCATGTTTTCAGCTCCCTAATCATGAAGTAACCCAATATACATTAACTACGTTCCCCTTTACTGTATAACTTATTTTGGAAATTAGTTCTTGAATATGTGAATCCATTGCCAGTTTCTATCCTATAACCTTGCCGAAATTCTTTCATTAATTCCTAGACTTGAAGCAAGGGAGGCAAGATTAATTTTATTGAGAATAACAAGGGATGATTGATACATTTTTTCTCTCTCGTGAGTCAGCAACTAGATCGTTTGGTGGCACCCACCATTTTCTTCAGATAATGATTTATCTTATCCCGACTCGTTATAAACATGAACAGCATAAAAATTTTAGTATATACCCAGCTGCATCCCAGTTAAGTGACAACGACCTTTAAATCACCATCAATATTTATTTAACTTATCAATCAAAATTATGATTTTCATTTCCCATTTGTTTTCCTTGTAAGGGTTATATTTTGCCAGAGGAATCAGAGGAAAACACATTACCATTGCGAAGAATAAAACTTCTTTCAAACTTACTTTTGAAGCGTCGATATATACCAAAAGAGCCACTTCATACTCTTGTTATATATTGTGTGGCAAAATTCCTCATAACAACAGAACATACATCTTTGCAATACACTATGCAGTTCTCAAACGAGAAAATCTTTTCAAAACCACATAGGCGTTCGTTGCGATTAAAACAAATTTATCGCCTCTTTTTGAAGAAGATTCCATCTCCTTTTAAACTTGCAAAACCAAGGAAGGATCACAGCACTTCCATAATTTTTGACAAATGTAAATATGCGGCACAAACATTCCAATCTCACTTGTTCAACAAATACGTTCCAACTTGAAGTAACAAAATAAGGCTGAAATTGTTTGGTCCAGGTCTCTGTTTTTCTCGCCACTGCTCATCACTTTGACCATTGTCACTTAGTTGCCATTGTTTGGAGGGCTCAGGTACAGGTAAGTCTTCACTATGAGGAACAGGTCTCATAGCAGGTTGTAAATTAGGATACTTTACAGTGTGCTTGGCTTGGATTTGGATGTTATAAGACGAATATCGGTCATGCAAAAGTAGCAATCAGAAGTGTGATCTTTGGGTTCCCTCCAAATCTTAGGTATTACAAAAGGCATATGACGTGAACCCTTCGCCCATCCAAGTAACCTTCAGATGGTACGTGTTATTATATATGTTAATAACACATTCATAGTGAATCGACAAATTAAACTTGTTAAAACACGTAAGACACATAAGAGTGTAAGATAAACGAATTAGAAGAAAAGAACAAATTTTAAATTGCCTTTATATTCCTTGTTTATTACTTGATTATCATAGCGGATCTTAAAGTTAATTCTCTCTCTCTTCTCTCTCTACTCTCTCTCTCTTCTATATATATATATTTATATTATTATATTTATTAACAATATATATATACTTTTATATATATATATAATATATATATATTTATTATATTATATTATATTATCTATATATTATTAGTAGTAAGCAATTGCTGCTATATATAATTATAATTATTATTATACATCTATTATATTTAGTATATAATAATGAATGACGACAGTAGAGAATGACCATCCCCCTCAAACGGAATGGGAGGGACAAGGTAGACTCGACTTCTGGAGGTTACAGCAGATGGGAGCGTGAGTCAACGTTAGGCGATCAATGAGAATCATGTCAGTTATCAGTGTTTCAGCGCATTGACAATCATTCGATGCTTATCGTTGTCGAGAGTTGTAAAAGAGTGGCTAAACCTAAAATTACGACTCTAGCTTGGATTCGCGGATAATAGCTTTAGAGTCGCTCGGTCTTCAATAGATTCAACAAGTTCTTACGTACTGAAGCTAAGTCACCTCAACCCAAGAAAGTATGATTCAGAACAATTTAAAGCAAACAGGAGTTACCTATCAGCGACATCACGCAGTGTTCATCCTGTCCTTAGTCCCTCGTTCTTAATAATAAGTAGTTCTTAAATTTCAAAAAAAGAAAATCTATATAAAATTAATAGATCTTAAACAAAGAAACATAAAAGTGGAAGAGTAAAGAATTACACTGGGGCTTCTCGATTGGAACACCGGAAGAAGGCATCAAATTCTTTTACCTTTCCACTTGTAATGTTCAAATTTGTGTTAAGTTCTAGAATAATTAAATGTGTGGCGATTAATGCAATATTTAGGAGACAACTACATATTTTTAAACGAGGATATTACAGGCTGGACACCTTCGTGATTCGCCTGAAGGGAACTCGAATTGCTTTGTAAACTGTTCTTGAACTCAACTTTCTTGGTGAGGCGATAAGCTCAGTCGTAAAAGCATTCGTAGCATTATTTTTCGCTCATTTCGTCAACTATGTCACTATTGGTTAAAATCACAGAGAGGCAGTAATTTCTTTGACCTTACACTTTGTTCTTTGATTATTAAGAATCTAAAATCTAATAATAAATTATCGATTCTTCAAAATTATTAAAAGTAAAGCTTCAGGTCCTAATGATATATATATAATATATTAATATATTATATATTATATAATTAATTATATTATATAATATATATTTATATATTATATATTATATATTATATTGTGATTTATATAGTTGCCTATGGCGTAAAATGTAGAGTTTATATTCCATATTCGGTTGCAATGGATCAGAAAACATTTTTATTTTGATTGATAAAGTCAAGAATAATACTGTATTGCTTTGCCAGTCTTAAATCTACCTTTTAAAGAAATATTTAATATAACGTTTATAATCTATGTACTTTTAAACGTAAACTTTAACTTAACTTTAGCTTAACTCTTAATACCTAAACTTTATCATTAGTTGTATAAATATATTTTACATCTTCTTCAATTGTTTTCTATTATGTATACTAATTCACTATATAATATCTATGCTTGTATATTATAATGTTATTATTAATATTTGTTACATAATAAAAGTTCAAACTTTTCTGCTCTTATTTCGATGGCTGTTGAATCATTTCTTTGAGTTCGATAACAGGAATTTTATGTAAAAGACTTAACAATTGTCTTCGGCTTACATTAGTCACAGATAATAGACATTATCTATATTATATTTATATTATATTTATATATTATTTATATATATTTATAAATATTATTAATATAATATATATATTATATATATATTTATATTATATTCTTTATATATTATTATATAATATATTATGTATATTTATTATATATAATTTTATATTTATTATTATCTATATATAATAGAGTAGTATTAATTATATATATTATATATATATTATATTTATATTTATGTATATTAATTATAATTATTAAATAAAAATAAAAGTTAAAAGGGTTATATATATAATTTTATTCTATATATTAGATTTATTAATTATATAATTAATATATATTATTTATCATTTATTAATAAGAAAAGATTAAAATTATATACATAATTATATTTTTTTATTTATGTTTATTATTATTTATATTTATTTTTTATATTATGTCTCTATGATAATCAGGCAATTATATTTTTGGTACTTTTTTTTTAGAATTTCGTACACTAGTCTCGGATCCATACAGAACTAAGAATTTATTTAATGCATATTTTACATTCGTCTTATGTTTATTTATATTTTTTATATTTTTGCTCGATATTAAAGAATAAGAAAATTTTTTCTGATTTATTTGTATTAAATATCTTAATGAAAAATGGGTATCTATTTTATTATTTTATTGATTCATTATATTTAAATTTATATAATTTAAATAATAATAAAAACTTCATATTCAAATTAAATTTAATTTATAACAATAACAAAAATATAATAATTATATAATAATAATATAATATTAATAATAGTTTAATTATATAATAATTTATATAATAATATATATGTCCAAGATCATAAATGGAATGTAACCCTGATTGTATATTATATCTGTCGGAATACTAAGATATTGGTACATTAGAAACTGAATTAACATATAATTTGAATCAGCTGTGTGAATATTTTGTATTTGATAATGATGATAATATATAAAATTTATTTGTTTTAATTTTTTTTATTATCTTCTTGTATTATTTATATCTTATTATATGGTAGATAAAACAAAAACTATATATGGTGTGTATCAGGTCGTGATTATAATATTTTTTTGGGGGCTTCGAGCTGTATCTGGTGGGTACATGAGGGGGATGACGTTTTTTCTTATCCTTCGTAGGGGAGGGGTCGTGATGCGTATATCTCATTCAGGCGACACCTCATAATATCCAAAAGAGCGGGTGTGGTGTTCCGGAGACTCCCTGCCCTTGTGATGGTGGGGTAAATAGTCCATATCTCCCGTCGAATCTCCTCACAGAGATGCCGAGATAACTCCGACTCTTCTGCTATTTCTTATGCCGGTTTACTCTCTTGGGGTATTCTTTTTAATTAATATCATATAAAATAATATTCTTTTTTTTATACATATTTTATTCGCTGATTCTAAATATGTTATTAGTATTCTTGTACCTATCGTAGATAGATAGATATATAAAATAATAAATATAATTACCAGAGATAAAATGAAATTTTTTTTTTTCATTTTTTTCCGTATCGTTTCATTAAATGATTACAATATATGTTTCATTATTGTATTATTCTTAGTTTTTTTGAGATATCATGCGGCTAACTTTAGTTTGGTTTTTCAAACATTAATTATTTATAATAATATAATCATTAAAAAATAATAACACATAATATAATACTATATAATAAAATTAATTATAAAAATAGATCAATATAAATAAAATATAAAATAATTAAAATTATAATTAATAATTAATATAATAATAATAATAATAATAATAATTAATATTTAGACAATAAAATAAAAATTAATTATCTGAAATCATTTAAAAAGCAGCAGACTAATTCTTACGTATCTATAGAAATTAATTACAATAACATTGGTAATTAATTAAAAATATTGAAATAAGCATGAATAGAGTGAGGCTTTTCCTTATTTTATAATTTTATAAAGGAAGAATTTTATTAAATAATTTTACTTCACTATATTTTTATATAAATATTTTGAACAATTTATATTGCTTGCAACATTTAGTACGTTTTACGTTCACCAAAGTACTCTTTTATTTTGCCTGCTTATTCTCTATAGAAATTCCTATTATATAATAGTTACTATTATACAGGCGTCTTCAGTGATATGACGTAGACCAGCAAAATGTAGTCGCAGTGATGTATTTGCGTATACGTGAACGAAAATCTCTCTCGAATGAAACCCATGTCTTCTTTAAATTGGGTACTGAGATATGAATTTACAATGTTTTATCTTGCGCATGCGCAGTAGTGCAAATGTCGCGGAAGTCTGTTTTTTGATGGAAGATAATATCTTACTTCCCATTCAGATTGAAATTATTCCCTTCGGGGACGTATAAAGACAATTAAATAGTAATTACTGTAAGACACTTTTACCTACACTATATACCACCTCACACGCTATCCACGTTCAAAACAAATGAACTCGCTACTGGTGTAATCACGACACAAAACATACTATATTAACCTGCAAGCATACCGTATGGTAACTTGAAGGAACTTACAAACACCAAGTTAACTCTTTCCGGATATTACGTTGAAGTAAATCTTGGGTGTTAGAACCAAATTCGTCGAAACACATAGATGACTGGTGGGACGCTTGTGATAGTGAATCCCAGAAACACGTGCCTCGCGAGTGTAAACTCTAGACGGATGAGACCAACGTGAGCCATGGTCTATTGTACCTTGCAAATGCTGGAAATTTCAAGGGTAGCCGCAGTCTCTCATGTAGCACGCACTACCTGACGCACGTCAAAAGGCAGTCGCTACGTAACAATCTTATAGGATTACAGACGACTCCGAGTTACAGGATCTGTGTGCAGCAGACCTACCACGGCATAGTTCCCAGGTGACAGAACCGTGGCGTACATTTGAACGTGGAGTTTAGAGGTTCTCTTATACCGCATGAAATCCAGTCAATCGTTACGACAGGCTAGCAGGGTCTTGAATTTCCAAGAGACTGTTCGTAGAATTTCGTCATGATGTATCATACATGACCCCATTGGGGCGCACATCGTGCACAGGATTTCAACGTGGAGACGCTGAGAGGACGATAAGCGCTTCCTGCTTTGAATGGAAACCTTCTTGATGATGATTACACCTCCTTCAGAACTCCTGTGGACAGATGAGGCTGGCCTTTACTCAAATGGAGTGATAACCCTTTGGAATTGGCGACACTGGGCGGATGAAAATCCCCATATCCCTTTCAGTGCCAGCACAGAACTATTTTCGAGAGTCAATAAGTGAATGAAGTAAGTGGGGGTCCCTCTATCAGTCAAATTATTGGTACCCTTATTTTATATCAATGTAGCACCTCACAGGCGAACGGCTTTCCTTCCATTTCCTTGCGATATATCGACTTCCAATAA
The DNA here is from genome assembly GCA_015478945.1 of Trachelipus rathkii. Lineage (NCBI taxonomy): Eukaryota > Metazoa > Arthropoda > Malacostraca > Isopoda > Trachelipodidae > Trachelipus > Trachelipus rathkii. The sequence continues at coordinate 41,684 of JABUQX010026821.1, forward strand.
TTACTAAGACAATAATGTGCGCGCTTCAGACAGGGAATGAACGGCAACATCAATGTTGACAGTCAACATAGAATGGGTGTACTGCCCACAGTGCAAAGGGTGTGGACGACTTACCAATCAACCTCAGTGTGTCTCCAGAGAAACGGATTGGGAGATATATGACGTGCGTGGCCACCTCCGCTCACTCGAACCTGAACCCCTCGAAATATTACCTGTGGGTATCCTAAATCTGCAGGCTTATGGCAGGCTATCAACTACCCCCAGTAACCTCGTGGTATCGATCTGAAGCATAGTATTCGAAACGCATGCCGGGAATTACGGCCGATATCAATCGGTTTGGCCCACAATCCAGAACATTGGACTGTAAGAGGCAAAGCCGCATGTATCCGTGTAAGCTATTGTGGGTAAGGTCTCAAATTTGCACGCAGCATCTTTAAAAATTGTACGTTCCGCAATAAGGCGTTGATAGCTATCTGGCGAACATACATTCTGAGCGTCGATTAACTGTAAAATAAAGCTACCCTCGCTAACCTTTTTTTGTGTTTTACTATGTCTGCCGGTACACCGCATTAATAAAGATTTCAAATGTTTTTGACACGTGTATATATCTTGTACGTTATAAAAACTGTAGTTAAAACACGTAATAATAGTAATTAAATGTATATATTTCTATAACGTTTACATTTTCTAATCTGTATAAAAAAGTATCATTCCATTCAAAAAACATATATAAGTCCTGCGCAATCTTGGACTACTGACGCATGTCGCAAAAATAAACATGAACTGTTACACTCGTAAAGAGCTACTTAAAGTATGAACAGGTCATTATTTTCGAAAATTTTTTTTCACATACGGCAAGTACTTCAAATTACGTCACTCGATACACAGCTGTTACTCACTTCGTGAGACCTGTATATTATAAATATATATATGTATATATATATTATAATAATTCTATATAAAGTATCATATATACATATATTCTAGTAAAAGATATATTATAGATATATAAGATATATTATTATATATATACTATATATATATAATAATATATATATATATTACGGAGAGACTGATGAGAGAGAGACGAGTAGAGAGAAGAGAGACGAGAGAGAGGTGAGAGAGAGAAGAGAGAGAGAGAGAGAGAGGGGGAGGGTGAGGAGAGAGAGAGACACAATAAAAAAAAGCTGAAGAACGTCTCAACAAAAAACGTTTTCAAACGATTTCGAAACTTAAAAAGTCAACAAAGATCTGATGAGGAAAGTCGAGACGAATTTACCTCCAAACTTTTTTCTGCAAAGATATCAAATTCTTTGTGACTAACTTAAATTCCCGAATTTTCAAAATTTCACTTCTTGAAACAATAATAAATCGCTATGTCTCTCTATTTACATCTACATCAATAAATGTTTCACTTGAGACAATTCGATTAGATACATTTAATAAATTAAACTTTTCCAATACCATTTATTTCTCGCAAGCACCCGGAACATTTCGGGAGTATCCTTGATCATCACTGTCTTCATTTTCGGTTTACTTTACTATGCATATATTTAAAGAATAAAATTTTCTATCAGCAACCTCAGAACACCAAAGCACGGATCCATCAGCCGCACATATATCTCTGCCTTTCAAAAAACCACCTCTAACCTGTAACCAACGATGCCCTTTCTTCTTTATTGTCCAAAATAGCGAGAACTTCTTAGATAAGTGTGTCACGAAGTCACATATAAACACGACACCAATGGCTTTTAAAATTCTTTTAACTTCACCTGAGGTTTCCTATCCTCGTAATTGAAATTTTCTTATCACAAAATTTTCATTGTATGAAATAGATGATTAAATCGATTATTCCGTCGTGATAAACGTTACTTTCGTACCCCAATACCCTCTCTCTCTCTCTCTTCAGTCAACTTAGCTCTCTCGTTCTCTCTCTCTCTCTCTCTCTCTCCTCATCAAATTTATCCTTTCTCTCACGGTCTTTTTACAGAAGTGGAGTGGGGGATCCTTGTTTTCTTTAGAAAGGAACGAGATATAGAAAACATTTTTTCCCATAAGTGGGTGTGGAAAAAGTTTCGGGGATTGTGTAACGCACATTCGTCTTGGATAATGTGGGGCAATGTTCGGTTTATTTCTTGGGTGACGAAGGTTAAACTACGGACAAGCCATCGCTTCGAAAATATCGCGATGGGGACTTTGGTTTTGGTGGAAGGACACTTACGCGGCGAGGGGAAATCCCGGGCGGGATTATCCAATTTGGTCTGCTCCTGGAAAAGGAAGAAGAAAAAGGAGAAGAAACGCAAGGTGTGAGGCGATAATTCGAAATCGGCAACACAGTTATTAAATAATAAGGTTTTGCTTTAAGTTTAGGTTTGCGGTTTAAAACAACATAAATTTTAATAATAAATCTAATTTGCGCCACTTCCAGTTCCATTTTTATAAAAACCTCTTCGTTTTCGGGGGCTAATTTAAATATTCTACAAATGGGGGCTTGTGGCGCTCTACGTACTTTTAAAAATTCTTTTCCCTTTGGAAGGTAGCGCGAATGTTCAAAAGAAACTCTCTATTGATGATCTTTTTCTTAATAGTTTTTATTATTCACATAAATTTATACGATAACATAATGTTCTTTCAATTCAATTTTTTTCAGGAATTGGACCGTAGATCGATTTATGTTAT
>JABUQX010026822.1:0-10000 GCA_015478945.1 Trachelipus rathkii
ACGATAATCTATTCAGTATCATTGGCACTAATATATTATAATATATCATAATATATAATATATATAAATAATTAATATAAAATTAAATTATATATAATAATAATATATTAATAATATTATATAAATTATATAAATATAAATTAAATATATAATTATAATAATTATAATATAATAATAATAATATATTAAATTAATTAATAATAATTAATAATTTATAAATATAGATATATATATAAATAAATAATTATATAAAAATAATAATAATAATATATCATAATAATTATAAATAATATAATATAATAATTATATATAATAATAATATATATAATTAAATAATATATAAATTAATATCAAATTTATAATATTTACAAATTTTACAATAAATAATTATTATTAATTTAATAAGACTAAATATATTATATGAGTAAAATACATAAATTTAAGTTATAATATACATATAAAATGAGATAGACTATATAAATTTTATATATTATTAATTTATGAGACAATAAATATTGTAAAGCAATTAAATCAAATTGAGCATAATACATATGGATAATTAAATATGCTATAAATATATCTAAATTATTATATATATAATATTAATATAATAAATTGTTAAAATAATTTATATAATTTACTGACCTAAGTTACAAATGTATATAATATGAATAATGGGTCTCATATATACACTAAATTGCAAATCAATCAATGATAATTGTAGGGAATGGACCATACCAGATTCAATCTATAAAATACAACATATTTAATATAATAATTAGTATATTTATAAAATCTTAAAATATTAAAGATAATAAATACAAACCCATAAAATAAAAATATTAATATAATAGTTTTATAATAATTAAAATAATTAAACATAATAACCAATCATAAGTAACACAAATATAATATATTCATAATATATAAATTCAAAACACATAAAAATTAAATTAAATATTATATAATATATAATATAATTATAATAAGTTAATATATAATAATAATTATTATTAAACAAAAATAATAATGATAGTAACAATTAAAATAAATCAAATAATATATAAAATTATATAATTATATAATAATATAAATTAAAATAAAAATACATAATAATAATATATTAAATTATAGAGAAATTAAATAATTAAATTATAATGTAGTTACTTCTAATATTAAATTATTAAAATAATAATTAAATTAATAAATAAAAAATATACAAATAAATAATTTAATTAAAATTAAATAAATATAATTATAAATAAATTTATAATATAATATTTAAATCACATATAATTTATAAATATATATTCAATTATAATATCATATAAATGTTGTCAATATTTGACAAAAAAACAATTAATTAACAAGTTATTATTACTTTATTTTTCAATACTCTTTAGTTAATATATTATATAATATATTATAATAATACTAATAATTATATAAATAATAAATTATATATAATAATAATTATATAACTATAAAATTTATATCATTATATAAATTAGATTAATAATTATTTAATATAATATAATTAATTATATAAATATAATAATTAATATAATATATACTTTATTGCAGCTGTACTATAATTCGATCATCTGATATTAAAATATTATAAATGATAAAATATAAAATACAATAATATATTATAATATATATAAAGATAACTGTAATTTGCGCTTATATATATATATGATATATACTAATATATTCCAAACTAACTACCATAAACATATACATTAATACAAAACAATAACCTATCAAACATTACACATAGAAATAAACTATCCATCATACAATAACATAATAAATTAACCTAACCTTAATGAGCATATGCTAATATAATATATAATAAATTATTCATAATATAATATAATAACTTTACAAACATATATAAACTTATTAGTCTATATTTCTATTTTTACTATATATATTAACCCATCCTTGATATATGAATATAATAATAAGTATAAAAACCTCTAAATAAATAAACTTGATATAGATATAAAATCTAAAGATAAACTTAAATTAAATAAATATAGACACTACTGTTTTTATTTCAATTTTCAATAATATAATAATATAAATATAGATATAGATGATAATAGTATAATATAAAAATTATATAATTAAGAATAATATATATTAAATTAAATTAAAATAATAGAAATAAAATAAATAATAAATAATCTAGTCTAATTATAGGATAAATAATATAAAATGAATAAAGTGTTAATTTAAATAATTACTAATATAATTAATATTATAATTTACAAATCTATATATATTTATAATATAGTAAAATTAAATAATAAACTAGTTCACATTAAACGAAGTGCTCGACTCATTGCAAACCAAAGTTTTAGCTAGTACATAAAAAGATATTTCTGCTTCGACAACGTTTGCAGAAATTTAATGAGGCAAATAATTTGAACAAATTTCAAAATGATATGATTATTACCAAATGTTTTAAATTACAATCAATAAAATTTTAATATATACAATAAATATAAAAGATAAAAACATATATTAATCTTAATTAGTAAATATTAAGAAGGTTATGACAAATAAATGAACTGAAACCTAGGAGAATAAATAGCTGCTATCCAAAATAATAAGTTTAGCTTTTACAAAAACATATATAAAAATAATAGGAACACTAAATCCATAGTGAGCTCAAAGGATAAAGAGAGCGAAATATTGTGTATCTAAGTGAAATATTTTAATTAGGAAATATTTTTAAATAAAATATACAATGTATTTTAATTAATACGAAAACCTCTATTCAGAATTTAAATATCTCTAATCATAACTTTTTAACTCTGAGATTGTCTATGACATATTTACTTTTTTCAATAAGATATATTTTATACTATCGAGAACGACATAATTGATTATTTAAACTATGATTACATTAGATAATAAATTAATATATATGAACAGTCAGTGCGTCACTTTGTGCTACAGTTGAAAAATTTCAATACATATGATTTACACTTTGTGAAGCTGCACTATAGATAGATAGAACACCTTAGTCATAGATAAAAATATTTTTATAGGGAACTCAAGTAAATATTTATATATATATTTAACATATTTATAATATACTTAATATTACTAGCCTTAATCTATTAAAACTTGTAATGATGAATTTAATATCGATGAGGTATCGGGTTTTACTTATATGGTCCTATGATAGTTCAACTAAGTTGCATTAGGTAGTTGATAGTGCATATACTACCGTGTACGCGTAATTATATAGAGAGTGGATGTTATCACTAGATTAATCTATATGACATTTATTTCACACTCATACACAAAAATATGAATGAATTATCTCTTGATATTATTAAGGTAATGTGGTTAGGAGTTAGCTATATATATTTCCGATAATCACAAAACAACAACCAACAACCTACAATTACAAAGAGGCATTCATTATACTCAGGATAAATATCAAGTTATACTATACAGCAGTAACTATACGCGATTAGTTAAATGTTAGCATCCAAAAATTATAATAACACTATGATATAATCTAAATTACACTAAATAAGTGACCTGATTACTTCTATCACAGATGCCGCAGCATATCTACTAGGTAGTATGCGTTGATTTCAAATTATATATATATGAGTACGTACTATACTTTTCACTCCATTTACCTGGTATCATTATATATACTCTATTATATAATATCAACGATATGTAAAACACTGGTACCCAATTAGCTATTTCAGTTAACGGCCTCACATTACGTATCTATAGGGCGCTCCTAATAACCCTTATAATGATTTAATATTAATAAACTACAGACTAAACTTATCCAAATTATGGCGTATTAAATAATAACATCACGCCACTCGAACAAGTCCCACACAGAAATAAAAAACGAATAACAGCCAAACCATACCTCAAACTTACATATATAACAACCACCTCATATCAAAATATACGCCTCACACACCTAGATCTATAAAGAAACTAACCATAATAAATTTATTAATACCACACACACAAAACCCGATCATCACCGGACCAACTTAATAACAATAAAACCAAATACCACAAGACATGAGGTTACAATTGCATGGTAGAGCAGTATAATTATAACGACCCACATCACATCGATAACAGCTATCAATAATAAACTACTCACTATAGAGGCGCCTTACAATACACTAAAAATCCAATAAACTATGATAACTACATTGAAAAACTTGCATTTTACACATTAAATAACTTACAATATAATATATAATTACTATATAATAATTATATATAAATAGCATATACAAATTACATCATACCATAAACTACACAATAGATATATCATTACTAAATATATAACCTTAACTATACCTATTTCATCCAAATCACAGAAATATATCCAATAGTCACTTTACTCAACTTACTACTATTGAATTAAACATATACATTATATCTTAATTCTACTTGTTCCTAAATACACTACTTCATCTACTTATACTACTATAATCAATCATAATTCAATCAATCACTAATATATAACATATATTAAAAATATCCATAATAACATATATAAATAATAATAATAATAAATACACACAACAAATAATGATTCCAACTAACACCATTTACATCTATTTTAACATAACCATCACATATATACAAACATAATAATAATAATATTACAAAATCTTTAATATAATGCTAAGAAATCTATTTAAATAATACACACTGAAGATTAGTTCGTAGATTAACAAGAAGAAATCATTCACAGTTCTTTAAACTCATACACCATAAAAGGCAATATAATCATCTTCCATAAACACTCATATTATATATACATAAACTAATAAAGCATTATATAACACATTATATAACAATATTTACAACTACACATACTATAAAAAAATCAACAAATAGATACTAAATACTGATCAACATTATTAATCACAAAGCATATACCTATAAGAGCTAATCATCTTACAGTGCACAATTGGACTTAACCATTACTCTCACCTAATTACTTAATATCCGAGAAGTACATACTTATTGATGTCAATTCTCATGATTACAATATAATTAATATATATGTATCATATATAATCCTACACGAGACATTAAATATCTCAGCTAAACCATATCACAAACACACACCTAAATAATATATGACACACATATAATATAATACATATATGATCTACTATAGCGCATGCCATAACATACAATACTAGTAGAGAGAGTTATCTCATCAAAATTAAAAATACTAATCTGTCAACTAAACACATCCTAATAAGTATACAATGACTAACGCATATAGCACTAATAACGCACATATATAAACTAGGTAACAATAACCATAAACAAACACAATACTGTAACCGTAGTATATCAACAGTCCTAACAGCCAATCTCACCTCATCTATCGACAACACGATATAAACCAAACTAACCACCACGTAACACAAAATCATAGCACAAGAAATCAGCAAAAATATACCCACAACCTATAACTCACATAATATACTCTATATATAATAATTAACTAACACAACTCATAAACAACTATTTCCATCATCAGGTGAATACACTATAAAATAAAAACAATTACTTAAAATACAACAAATCAACAATACAAAATACACAAAACACAAATCATAACCAATATAAGACACAGTACAACAAAACACAGAGAGAGATCAACCTACTACAATATAGATATTAATACAATAACCATAAAATCCAATTACTAACACAAAAACGAACAACAACATCCACACCCACACTCATATCAACATAAAACTAAAAACACCTCACCATAATAAAAAACGACACAATCAATCTATAATAAAGATACAAAATACCTATAAAGCATTAGCGACCAAAAATTACACACTAGAACATAAAACCAGTAATATCAACAAGATCAACAAAACATAAAATAATAATTTACTAATATTAGAATCTTAATACAAAACGCACATTCATATTACAACTAACACAAACAACCAATAAACCAATATAACCAACAACTACACTGCAACTAATTCACATATAAAATCTAACAACATAACACCCACCAAACCCAGAATAAACCTAACAATCCATAAATTCACTCACTAATACCACATTATCAAATATATAAAAACACTTAACCACCAACTCCACAAAACAATACAACCCATAAACTAACAAGCACAACTACATACAACACACTACAGATCTACATAATAAAACACTCACAAGAATATATTTAGATTTACAAATTTACAAACATATACCATACTAATAATCAAATACACAACACAAATCAAATTATTATATTAAAACACATCACAGCTACACAAAATAAAAAATAAAAAATTAGTCTACTATACCATCATCAAATATTAACACAAACTAATCCAACCTATACACTATAACAACAACAAAATAGCATAACAAAATTATATATTTGTAAATATAATAGTATATAAAAACATAATCAATAGAAATAAATACTACATGCAACAGAAAAGAACGACGAGAAAAAAGAGAAGACAAGAGCACGAGAGATAGAACGAGAGAAGGAGAAAAGAGGATAGCAGAACAGAGCACCAGTACGCTACAAACGATACTTAAGCGACACGATGTCCAGCCACTGCGAATAACAAACAATAACACATATATAAACCCAAATTCAAAACATATTCCTATCATTTAAGTGTTTAACACGAATCATCAGAGTCAATATCACAGTGGCACTACAACTAATAACACTAACTACATACAACTATATCATACTACCTAGTCAATAAAAACATAAAATGCTAACACACAGACCATCATACTCAAAATAGAATATAAACTAAAATATAAATAAAACAATATTATAATATAAATCATGAATCACAACTATAAAACCACATAAACTAAAAAAAATAATATAACATAATACATATACTAACTAAATATACAATAAACTACCCTACAAACAATCAATATCAAATTTATCTTAATAATATAAATATCATATATATACTAACATAATATAATACTCAAATAGAGTAGATACATAATACATAAAATTAATAAATTTTCAAACTCTTTAACAAAAAGACAAATAATTAAAAATAACTTTCACAGAATCTAATAATAATAATCAAATCACTAAAATATAATATATATATATATATTAAATCATTAATATAACATTAAAATTAATATAATATTATTGTATTAAAATTTTAAAAATTCTAAATCATAATATACAAATAAACCATCTCAAGGGTGCAAAATATTAAACTACTATTGAATCAGATTCATAATTTTCATGATAAAAAAATATTCTATAGTTTAACAGATTTAAATGCAAAATAACCTGTACCTGACTATGCCTTTTGTTGTGACTTGAAGGAAGATAAATTTTATATAATTTTTATATTTAGGGTTTAATTTTTTATTAAATTTTTTTCCAGTTTAAAATAAAAATTATTGTAATCACTAATTGGATATAAAGTTGTGAATTTTAAGTTGTGAATTATTTACTACTAATTGAATGGGCAGATATGTTTTAAATGAATTTTAATAGTGACGGAAATAAATTATTATAAACGTCGTATAAAATTATTTAATAAGTTAGTTATGAAAAAAAGAGAAAAACAATTAATTTTTCGATGAATAGTTAATATTTTAAATTTTATAGGGAAGACGCCATACCTTAAAAATTAATTATTTTTTTAATTTTGAGGTAACCGCTAGCTTGGACAGCAAATAAAAGGTTTTTAGCTTCTTGTATATAGTAAGCTATGGCAAGGGGAATTAAAATCATTTAAATTGTGAGTAGAACTATTATTAAAGGTATTATTTACTTATATTATAGTAACACCTGATATATATATTAGTATACGTGAATGTTTGTACTATCGCTCATGCTATATATATATATTATAATAGTATATATATACGCATAAACTCTTAACTAAACTCACACACTACGATGTGTTCTATAACCTATATATATCACCTGGCCATAAAGGGGGCTCGGCTCGAGCCCCTAACAAAAGGAAGAGCCTTAACACGCTTTTTTAGGGCGGCTCGAGCCTTACTCGTTGCGGCACACGGACGGTTGGTGACGTATTCATACCGTCCAGGAGCTGGAACTCGGCTCTGAGGAACCCCCATGCGACAAGCCCAAAGACCAAAAGAGCGGGGTTCGGAGTACGCATCCCGCATGACGCGAGGAGCATTAAGTCCCACCGTTAGTCCAACATTACCGAGGCGCATTGAGATAACCCCGAGACTCCTGACATCGAGGAGCCGTCTACCCGTGGAATCATAATCTGTTAGTTATTAATAACAAAGCCCTTAAACAACTCTGGATGCGCCCTATTTTTTTGCGTGAGAGTCAAAGTCTTTTTTTCAACTAAGTGCATGTAATAAATCTTTTACTACCATCACCAAATATGTGTATGATCACGAAACTTTTACGGTCTTTATAAGTCATATAAGGTTATTGAATAAAGTGTGAGAGTTATATTTCTGGTAGTATAATCTCGAATTACTCTAATATTTAGAATTAGTATTATAAATTAATTATTATTAATTTAGTTTTATATTATAATAATATATATATAATATATATATATCATTTGTCTATATTATACGTTAATATAACATTATAATATAATAATATAGTATTATTATAATATATATTAATAACTACTATTAATTATATAACATTAATATATCACTACGTACATATGTTAACGTTACAATTACATTTGTCTCTTCTATCACAACTGCCGAAAGCTGGCTGGCTTGACTGTGTGGCCAAAGTGCTCATAATAGTACTACGAAAGTCCATCACAATCACATAGCCAGTCAAGCCAGCCACTCGGCTTGGCTGAACGAACACCGATTCAAAGATCTAATTTTGGCATTTATTCTCCAATTATTTATATACCTTATACAGTTGAATTACCCGAGATAATTAATATTTATAAAGAAAAAATATTATTATAATGTCATTTATTATATATATCCTTAATGGTTAACGGATTTCTTTTTCTACGATAAGGTTTTTAATAAGAAAATTACCGGTATATATAATTAAATTATACATATTTATATTAAATGATTATACTATAGTTTATAATGATTCAGAACCATCGATCTGTGTGATAGTGGCAAATGAACTATAAGGGGCAGCCACAGATACCATTTTAGGTGCAAATGTACCAAAGAGAGAGATAATATTTGAGAGAAGTATAGGTTAATAGTATTCAGAGATTTGATTTATTGAGGTGGAAATAGTTAAGCGTTTGAGAAATCTTAAGAGTCTACAGAAGAAATTTATTAATAGAAGTAGAGAGAGAGAGAGATGAAGTAGTTTTTGAGATGGAGAGAGAGATGGAGAGAGGAATTGTATAGAAGAGGAGAGAGAGAGGAGAGTGAGAGAGAAAGAAAGAAAGCTTTTGGTTCAATGTGACTGTCAACTAAAAGAAACAAGTAAGATATGTAAAGATTTAAAATGATATAAATTTTAACATTTAATTTTTTAATATCTATTCTGGGTTCGAATAGGATATGTCTGAATATTATAATATAACAATTAATGGACTATATATTAATTGAGATTAATATTAATATATTTGGATTCACAATATATTAATAATTAATATATAGTAAATTTAATAATATTACACTATGCATATTTATCTGTTGAATAGTTATATACGCGTTTTCCATGACATCACTCATCTTGGATCATCACTAATTACTATTCAGTCGAGCATCGTTTGAAGGGAACTTCCACCAAAAACATTTGCTCTTCTATCCCTACAGGCACATGTATCGGGTTCTTTTAACCCTACCCCCTTCGTCATTCAACTATTTTCGTGAATGCTAGTCATCACTAACATAGTCGACAGGTGAGTGGAAAGTAATAATGATAATGATTTATTTGCCAAATATACTGTTTACAAAATAGTAGTCGTAAATATATGTGTAGGCTAAACACATTAATATA
>JABUQX010026822.1:15000-25000 GCA_015478945.1 Trachelipus rathkii
CGTTTATGTTGTTCACAGGTGAGATAGATGGCAGAACCGTCGATGGGGATAGGAAAGTTTGGAGGCGCTTTTGAGAGAGATATGTGAAGAAGTTGAGTTTTTAAATACAAGAATTTCACAAGGTTGAACGACACCACCGGGAAATCCCATTCAGACCTGCAAAAATAGAATCAGAAGTTGAAGTCGAGAAGCAACTCTAGATTCAAAAGAGGGGAAGGTTTTAAATGAATAGAAGAATGAAGAGTTGAGTTATCGGCATAATAATAAATAACGTTAGAAGCCCAGCTTAGAAGATCTTTGATTAAAAGTAAAAATGAAGTGGGATATAGCACATAACCTTGCGGAGCACTACAATTAATTAGCAGAAAATAAGGAAGAGGACGCTAGATCAGCGAGTACCAGTATGGAGCGATCTTAAGGAAAACTAGACATGAGTAAGCAAAGAGAATGAGGAAACCCAAATGAAGGGATCTAAGAGAGTAGTAACCCGTGTCATACCTGATCAAAGGCTTTCGATATGTCAAGCGACACCACACAAGACTTCCCATAGTTTCTAAGGGCGCAATACAATAAATTAGAGATATATGAAAGTATGTCACCAGTTTAAGAAATCAAGCGTCGAAAGCCATACTGGTGATTTGAAAAAAAAGGAAAGTGATTCCAGATGCTTTAAGGAATGAGAATTTAGGTGAGTTTCAAAGATTTTAGACAGAATACAAGTGAGAGCTAGAGAACGATATTTAGAAGGATCAGAGGAGCTATTCCTCTTCGAGATTGATTGAACATATGCCCGCTTCCCGCATTGAGGGAAAGTATTATTTTTAAGGTAAAGAGAGAGAGAGAGTAGTAAATAAAGAAAGACGCCAACTCTGAAGCCCATTCCCTAAAAACACGTGAGGCATGCTGTCAGGGCCACTAGCTTTCCTGACATACATAGATCTCAGTATCTCATGCACAATATCATGAGAGGAACTGAGTGGGAGAATTGCTGCCAGCCAGAATTATCCAGTGGGGAATTAGATGCAAAAAGAAGGCTGAAGAAATTAGTCTTTTCAGAAAGAGTATTAGCTACAGATCGATCAGAGCGAATAAGAGGAGGAAAGGCAAATTCTTAAAAGTTATTAGAGATGTTTTTGGTAAGAGAGCAGAATATTTATCAATAGGAGAACCAAAGAGGTCAGCGCACTTACTTTTAGTGAAAGTACGCTTAGCCTGTCGAATAGTATCTCCGCAACGATTCCTAACTGAACGAAAATTAACAAGAGTGTTAGGAGAACGAGAGTTTTTACATTCCCGATAACCATATTCTCTATTCTGAAGAGCACGAGAATAGGTGCCATCAAACCACAGCTTTTGAGGAGAAAATAATTTAGCTGAAGATGGGATGAAACTGCTTATTCCTTCGGAGATTACGGACCCTACCTTTTCAGCAGAAAATACGGTTAGGCCATGGTGGAGCTGCTGGAGGAAAATCACTAAAACTTAAAGCAACAAAATTGTGGTCAGTATCACCGATAGGAGAGAAAATGGTGTATTTATACTGAGAAGGAGTGATGAAGAAGCATAAGTCAAGCGTGTTAAAGAATTACTTAGGGTTATCTGGAATATGTGCAGGTTCCTTAATCAACGTTTCCAGATAGCTGAGAATGCTGGATGATTTTTCCTCCTCTTCACCTGTATTAGTATTAGAGGAGACCAACCACTCAGGGTGGTGTACAGAGAAATCCCCTAAATAGAAGACCTTAGCATTTGGATGAGAAAAGGTAGCATTGTCATGAGAAAAGGTAACAGTATCATGAGAAGCAATAAGATATTCAAATCGAGCCTGAAAATTAGTAGAACAACAGCAGAAAAAAGAGATAATGGTAGTAGTAGGAAGACAGATCGTAAATCAAAGAATATCAAAGTTAGGAGATTCAAGGTTTACAAGAAGGTGTTTCAGAAGTGTTAATGTCTTTATAGGCGCAGACTACACCATTCAGCCGGAAATTTTGAAATAAGCCGTAGTTTGAAATATTAAGAGCATTATATATACTCTATCAATCTGGGTCTCAGACAGATGTAAAATGTTATGATGAGAGTTAGATTCGAAGTTAGCACGTATAAGGTACAGATGTTGACAAAGTCAATAGAGAGACTCCGTATACGCCCACCTCCACGCCTACTCGATTTAGTTATTTGATCAACCATACACACACACCTACACAATTGAACACCTTAATTAAGCAAATATAAATCAAAAAACACACACACACCACCACACACACACAACACACACACACACAACACACACCACACACACACACACAAACGCGCGCGCGCGCGTGCGCGTTCATGCTCACATTCCACATACCTTTTTATTAAACTAAAAAGAAAATTAAATGCGTGGGAAAAAAAACTGCAGTAAATTAATATACAGCAACTAAAACCTATTACCTATATATATATATAATATATATATATATATTATATATATATATATATATATATATTATAATATATATATATATATATATATATACTATATATATAAATATAAGTATATATAATATAAATACTTAGTATTTATTATTTCAAATATTCTGAACTACGTCAGATCGGTAAAAATTTAAAACCTAAAAAACAAATACTTTTCATTCCATGTCTCATTCCAGTTGTTCCATGTCGTTAAAAATATCAAATTCTCATTTAAAGTTATAAAAACGCAGCAAAATAATTAATAAACACTTAAGACTAATAATGCACGTAAAATGCTATGATTAAGAATATCTTTTTTTGCATTGCTGCAATACCGGTTATGACTGTCGCCACGGGCAGAGCCCTATTCAAGGAGGGGGCTGTTGAACGCCTCAAATATTCATCTAACGCAGATGAGCACAGACGCAGGCTTTAAAGTGAGGGAGATTAAATTGAGTAGGAAACACAGAAGATGGAAGAGAATTCCACAGAACAGAGGTGGCAGGAAAGAAGGAGGCACAGCAGCGAACTAGTCTGGAATTGCTGATATCAACACAGAACTCATGTGCCGACACAGCACCCCCTTGTGCTAAGAGGGGCGTCTTTAAAGGTGGTGGCACGCGAGTGGAAAGTTCCCTCGAAGAAAAGCCTCTACGGTACCTATAGAAAGAGATAAAGCACCAACATCGCCGCCCAAAGAAAGATAGAGGGCAAGTGAACTAGAAAGAACAAACAGTTGATAAGTCTTTTTGCCTTTTGACTCGCCCCTATCAAAAAGCCGGGTGAAACCTGAGCCCCCCAGATATGAGAAGCAGTACTCCTACAAGGGCGGATGAAGCCCTTGTATAACTGGAGTCACTGTGGAGAGGAAAAAAAAGTCTCGCAGTCTAAAACAGAACTCACCAGTTTCTTTTGAGCCGCTTTAAGCAATCGTTGTGAATTGTGAGGTTTTCCAAAGACATTTTTCTGTTTTATGTTAAGCCAAGGATGTTTTATATTGTCGACAGGAGAGAACAGAGAACCGTCAAAAGAGATAGGAAATTAGAAGGTGTCTTAGGAAGAGAGATTTGTAGAAGTTTAAGTTTTAAAGAATGAATTTCACAAGGTTCAGACGACCCACCCGGAAATTCTATTCCAGATCAGCGAGATAGAATCGGAAAGATTAAGACGAGATGCATTTCTAGAAGAATAGAATGGAGCAGAATTGAAATGAGTGAAGAAATGAAGGGTCGAGCATCGGCATATGAGTGAATAGAGTAAGTATGTGCAGGTAAGAAGATCATTAATGAAAAAGTAAGGAATAAAAGTAGGAGATAAAACAGAACCCTGAGACACCACTATTGACAGAAAACGAAGAAGAAGTAACTACATCAAACCAGAGCCGATATTTAACGACTTGAAAGAAAACTAGACATAAGTAAAGCAAAGAGAAGGAGGAACCCAAAGGAGGGGAGCTTGGAAGAGCAGTGACGCGTGCATCCCGGTCAAATGCTTTGGATATGTCAAGCGCCCCAAGCAAGTCTCCCCGTAAGTTCCTAAGGGCGGAAAACCATAAAATCAGTAAGATAGAAAGGTATATCGCCAGTAGACTCGAGCGCCGAAAGCCGTACTGGCGATCGGAAAAGAAGTGAATGAGATTCCAGATGATCTAAGAAATAAGAGTTGAGAAGAGTTTCAAAGATCTTAGATAGAATACAAGTGAGAGCTATCTGGCGATTTTTAGAAGGATCAGAGCGGCTTCCTTTTTTCGGAATAGGTTGGACATGTGCGTGCTTGCCAACACTGAGGGAAAAGTGTTGTTATTGAGACATAGAGAATATAGTTGACGAGGGGCGGGGATAGCACGGAAGCAACACTCCCTCAAAAACTCGGGAGGAATGCCAATCCGGGCCCCCGCTTCCTGACGTTCAAGAGTTTCAGAAGCTCGCACTGCACTAACCGATCGAGATGTCTCTCATCACAGGTCTATAGCGAGGCACTATATCACCAGCTGAAGAAAGGAGAGGATTAAGGAATGCCAGATCGTCCACGTGAGAGAAGGTGAGGAAAAAGTCCCGAGGAAGAGATTGGGCCACGCTCTCCTCTCTCACTCGCGATACGCACACTTCCCAAGCAGATCAGTTAAACAGTAAGCAGAGATGGAATAGACAGAATATTAGAAGGTTGGTAGAGACGCCTGTTTTTGGCAGGACGATATAGTATTCGTCCAGTATAGGAAAACAAGGAGGATTAAGCGCACTTTCGTTTGAATGAGAGCCCGCTTTCGCTCTCTCTGTACCGAGAAGAGTATCCCTAAAAGGTACGTGCAGCGCTATTTTCTAGCGATCGGGCTGCGGGATTGAAAATTAGCGAAGAGTGATAGGAGAAACGGAGAATTTTTTTCCACTCCCGATGACGCAACTGTCCTCTAGCCTGAATGGCCAAGGAACAAGCACGATGGAACATGGATTATGAGGAAAAGAAAGATTTAGTAGTCGAAGAAGGAATGACCTGCTCATTGCGCCATCAACGATTACAGCTCCCACCTTAATCGGCAGAAAGTACGAAGGCGTCACCAAGGACAAAGCAAGTCACTCCAATTAATAGAGCTTGTGAAGCGTATATAGAGCGAGACGTGCAAACAGCCAACCCCAAAGTCGGCATCTCTCTGATTGCGAGGTATAGTGGAATTGCGAGATACACAGCCAGCTGAGCGAACTGAGCTACACGGATTCTGCATTACCCACCACTAAATAAAGTGTTAGCGTATAATTTTCTTTACTGATAGGTCAATTTTCCGTATCTATAGAGAGCTCAGCTCTCCACAGAATTCACGAGAGTGTGAATAAGATAAACACGAAATGATGAGTACGGATAGGAGACGGAGACGAGAGCCGGAGACGGAGCTGGAGTAGAATAAATTTATTGGGTTGAGACGAAATCGGAGACGGAGATAACAAAAATATAATTGGGCGAAGTCTTAACAAATTTATTTTAAAAATATAGTTAAAAGATCCGAAGATATATATATATATATTTCTAAATGATGGAGCCGGAGCCGGAGGCGGAGGAGGAGGCGAAGTCAGAGTCGTGTAACTTTTAAATGGTTGAGACGTAGCCATCAATAGAATTTATCAACTCCGTTTCCCTGAGTATAAGTAATTAATGTTATTAAATATTTGAAATAATTTAAATAACAATAATTTATGTATATCTTATCTATGTATCTATCATATGGAAGTTGTTTGGTTGGACTAATTTTATGATGAGCAACGTTCATATATCACTATCTATCTATCTATGTGATATCTTTTAAATTCTACTTTTTATGTATTTATAAAAGTATTTAATAAGCATTTATCTATCTATTTATGTATTTTATATTTAAGTATTTTATTGGGCTATCTAATTTTAATATATATTTTCATTAAGGAATCTAAGTATTTAAAATGTATCTATTTATGTGTCTTAAACTTATATATATTTTGTTTTATTGCCAACAGGAAAATATCCTTGTGTATTTTATTAAATGTTATTATTATTATTAATATTATTATTATTATTATTATTATTATTATTATTATTTAATTTTATTGTCTGTCTGTTATTATTCCTCGAAGGAGCTTTCCCACAGCACTGGTTTGAGTAATCGAGCAATTTAAGATGTGCAGGAGGTTAGCCTATACAGCACAGATTTTGTTTTGTTTCCCGACCAATTGAGATTTGATCCCTGGGTATATGGAATGCGAGTCCAGCGCTTTACCAACTGAGCTACACGATTCTCTTCTAATTACAAAGTATTTTTTATTACCAATTTCTCGTATGTCAATTTTCGATCATAAAACTATTTGAAGAGGGTTCAGATTTTTAAATAGGATAAACACGAATGATGAGACGGAGACGGATAGGAGACGGAGACAGAGCCGGAGACGGAGCTGGAGTAGAATAAATTTATAGGGTTGAGACGGAATCGGAGACGGAGATAACAAAAATATAATTGGGCGAAGTCTTAACAAATTTCTTTTAAAAATATAGTTAAAAGATCCGACTCCACAAATTTTCCTTGCGGCTTACAAATATTCGGAAATGATGGAGCCGGCAGCCGGAGCCGTGTATCCGAGCCGGAGCACGCGCACCCGTATAGGAGAAGAGCGAAAATCAAAGTCGTTGTAACTTGTTAAGTAGTCTGATGACGCATCTATGCTCTATTTCAATAGAAATTTATCAACTCCGTTTCCCTGAGTATAAGTAATTAATGTTATTAAATATTTGAAATAATTTAAATAACAATAATTTATCTATATCTATTTATGTATCTATGTATCTATCTATCTATATATCTATCTATCTACATTTTATATATATATATATATATATATATATATATATATATATAATTCAATAATCTGGTCATAAGAGGATGAAAATATAAAATTATTTTCTTAAAAACAATTATAAATAAATTAAAAAAATTTCTAAAATAAAGATGCTATGAGAGGTATATATATGAAGAGTATAGATTAAAAGTAATATATTAATGATATGATATCTAAAACCTTTTTCTATTTATATCTCAGACTAGTATATAGCCAGGTATCGATCTATTCTTTTTCATTATATCTCGCGAGTCTTTTCATTTACCATAAACAAGAGGAGTAAATAGCACTGAAGAGTGTGGATAATTATGTTATTTCCTATTTTTATTATTGTTAATCTTTAATCAATGATAAAGCATAGAAAAGCTTATTTATATTTATTTATACGATCTAAGATCGGTGCATATGCACAGTGAATTTGTTTGTTTTATAATTAATTTATTTAATTTTATTTTGGTATATTTAATAAATATACGCCCGTTCAGTAAGCAACCTGACAAAAAAAGTATTATCAAAAATTTATATTATGATAATACCATTAATAATAATAATAATAATAATAATAATAATAATAATAATAATAATAATAATAATAATAATAATAATAATAATAATAATAATAATAATAATAATAATTGAAGAAGCAATATATATATAAAAATATATATGCAATAAAAGATAATAAAAGAAATTTTACTTTAGTTAACTAGCCAATGATTCATGAAATCTTTGGCAAAATTTTTAAGAGCTTAGAAGATACTACCTTAAGAGATACTTGAGTCCAGCTAGAGATTAGTCGAGGATGCTAGAGTATTCCGGAGATAAAGCTTAAAAACTGCTAGAGACTAGAGAATGCTAAAGTTTCGAAAGTTATAGAGTTTAGAAAATGGTAGTCTTGAGGATTCTAAAGTTTAAAAGGTGATAGAGCCTAGAGAATGCCACAGTTTAAAAAATGCTAGAGTCTAGAGGATACTACGGTTATAAAGATGTTAGAGTCTATGTTATATTACAGTTTAGAATATGCTAAGGATTAGAGGGTACTACAGTTTAGAGAATGTTAGATTCTATTCTAGAGAATGCTAGAGTGTAGACTCTAGACTCTAGAGGATGCTAAGGACTAGAGGTTGCTATAGTTTAGAGGATGCTAGAATCTAGAGAGCTTGAATATTAATCAGTTTCAAACTCCTGAATTTCTCAATTCAAAATTATCCCGTCTAGAGCCATTCGTTCAATTCTTGTTTAAATAAAAAATTTAATAACAATTGATACATGCATTAAACATGTTTAATTAATAATTACGACAATACTTATTATACATAAATAATGCATAAGTAAATTATAATATAATATACATGATTACAACTCTTGTATAATACATTAATAATTTTAATAATAGGAATAAATAATAATAATAATAATAATAATAATAATAATAATAATAATAATAATAATAATAATAATAATAATAATAATAATAATAATAATAATAATAATAATAATAATAATAATAATAATAATATATATTCAATCGTTTCAAGGAATATGTCAAAAGACTAAAAAAAAATATCGAAAAGTATGAGAAGAGAGAGAAGAGACTGAGGAGAGAGGCCCACGAGAGAAGAGAGAGTGAGTAAGATATTAAGAGAGAGAGAATGAGGAGAGAGTTGAAGGGGCGTCAATTGATTTGAAAAAGTAAAAAAGACACTTTAAAAATCATAATGAGAGAGCGCGGAGCGAGGAAATTTTGGCATATTGGCCACAGCAGAGAGTCACACACAATAGTTCGATATGTAACCTAATAAAATAATAGATTTAATAATTATTATGCCAAGAAAGCAACAGTGATATTAATAATGATGAAAACTAAAAGTGATGAATAATAATAATAATATACACATTTTCCTTGTATAAAGTGAATTATTCTCTCCTTTGGCTTGGCTTCGTCCTACTCGGACGTTAATTGAGTACACCCCCATCCTTGATTAGGGCTCTGCCCGTGAGCGGCTGTGTTTATATAATATATATTATAATATAATATTATATATATAATATATTAATATATATATTATTATATATATATATATATATATATATATAATATATATATATAATAAATATAAGTATATTATTAAACAATTAGCATCACTAACCTACATGACGCAGGGTGGTGTCGGCTGTAGAAAGTATTCTTCATACCAATACAACCGTACACGGGAAGAAAGAAAAAAAAAAATGATAAAAGAGGGTTCCCAGCCCCTTGAACCATGCAATGAAAATCATCATCATCCCTGACTGCGCCGAAGTATCCATCCATTATATTCACCAAAAGTCACCATTAGCTCCAATAATTTGCAATCAAAAATCATATTTAGTTATACTTAATAATTTAAAATAACAGTTTCCAAATTTTTCTTCTTTCGCATACTATTTTAGTGAAAAGCATATTCTTATTACAAATTAATTAAGAGACCTGGACAGAAAATTTTGTTGCTCTCTTAACTTTTTTAAATATTAATTTTGATTTAAGTTTTTTTAAATTTGAATTTTAATTTCAAAATGTTTTCGATTCAATAAAATTTTTTTACCTATCTTCGTCCCTTAAAGTTTTTAAATTTTCTCCGCTACTTCTAAAACATAATTTAAGCCTTCAATTATTCTTCACATACAAATACGTTTTCTTAGAGGTAAAAACTATTTGAGACTTTCTGTAGTAGTTTCTCTGAAGTTTTCAGTCCTCTCAGTCCAATCTGTTTCCAATCCCCTTCTTGCTCTTCTCGTTTCTTCCCTCCCAGCTGTTTTCTATGCGTCCCCGACTCCGACGACAGTCAGATCATAGGCCTTTAAATGAATGAGTCACAGAAGATTTTACTCTTCGTCAGCGGATCGAAACGTTGGACATCCGCGTGCTGAAATTAACAACAACGCGGATGCTCTAACCACTGGCCATCCAACGGTCCCACCCAAGGAGAAAGAACGTCTCTCTATATACGTATTTTTAAAGCATACTACGGATTATTGCAAACATCCCATAAATGCTGAGTAACGAATAGGCCTATATATAATATATATATATATAGTAGTTATTATATATATAATATAATTACGAGAGTATAATAGTAGTCTATAATTCGAGAGAATATATATTATAATATATATATATATATATATTAATATATATAATATATATA
>JABUQX010026822.1:30000-45301 GCA_015478945.1 Trachelipus rathkii
AGTTAATTTCGAGCCTTTTTCTGGCTTTATATCTTTGCTTGTTATTGGCATTTTAAAGAATAACCATATTCCCAATATTTTGGAGTAGAAGTCACAAAACCTTTATCGAAATAACTTGAAACTTAAACAATATAAAGATGAGTCTATTATCCCAAATCTCTTCAGATGAAATTTTCATATCTGCTATTAATAAAGAGAAGTTATATCCAATACCATAATATATATTATTTTTTAGGTTAAAATGAAAAATTGTAATAACTTTTTTTTCAATTTAACAGATCAATATAAAATTTTCATAGCATGTCATCGGATAGGGCATGATACCAATTTTTATTATTTTGTATGCCCAAGCAGTTTTTTGCATCTGAGCAAGAGGGAAAACCTGATAAAAAATAGTTAGGAACACAAAAATAAAATTACATAAACAAGGTGTATCTCTTCCAATCCTATAGATAGGATACACGCTAAGAAAATTTTATATTGTTTTATATTGATTGGATGAACAGAAAAGAAATTGAAATTTTTCATTTATGAAAGAATTTTGCACCTTTTTTTTTGGGGGGGGGGATTTTGTTGATTTGATTTTGAATTTTGAAAGCAGATACCAAAAAACTCATCCGAAGAGACTTAAGATAATATACTCATCTTTATTAAGTTTCACGCATGGTTGGCCGGTGCGGTGCGGTGCGGTGCGGTGCGGTGCGGTGCGGTGCGGTGCTTGGTGCGTTCATCTTGATTCGATGCGGTCCGGTGTGGCAAAAAATTCTAGTGCCCCGGTGCGGTACGATTATAATAATATAAGGTGTGTGGTACTGTGAAGAGAGCGGTGCGTATTGAAACATAGAGGTTTAGTGCGACAAAAATGACTTTTGGTGCGTCGCGGTGCGTGGTGCGCTTACTCTGGTGCGGTGCTGTGCGGTGCGTGGTGCGGAGCGGTGCTAGGCCAACCCTAGTTTCAAGAAATTTCAACAAATGCTTTGTAAGATCTATTCAAAAGTGTCGGGAACAGTTTTTCTTTGAAATGTTGCATTTGGCATTTGGCATTTGGCATTTGGCATTTTGCATTATGCATTTTTGCATTTGGCATTTGGCATTTGACATTTGGCATTTTGCATTATGCATTTTTGCATTTGATGCATGTAAATTATGTAAGAAAAGCCCTGAAAGACCTATAGTAGGACTACCCTTTGCAAAAGAATTCAACGAAGTATTATCAATGGACATAGGTTAATTGGAAGGAGCAAAGTTTCTAGTCATGGTAGATTGGGCAACGCACTATTGTCAAGCTAAGTGGTTAAAAGATAAGAAACCCTCTAGTATTTTGGAATGTGTAATGGAGAAATGGATCAGTTATTTTGGAGCCCCACAAAAGATATTAACTGATGGTGGAAGGGAATTTCAAAATGAAGAGATAATTGAATTTACGGAAAAATGGGGTATAAAAATATTATGTACGGCGAGTGAGAGTCCTTGGAGCAACGGAAAGAGTGAAAAGACAGTTGGTATTTTGAAGGAAGGAATGAGAAAATGTTAAAAAGATGGGAGTTAAATGGGAGAGATGGATCTTATATGTTGAATGGTGGAGTGCAAAGAATGATCGGGATATATGAGCGGTGATAATTCTCCAATAGAAAGTGTTTGGATTTACTAACAGAGGAAACGAAGATATGGAACAGTTTAGTCCAAACGCGAACTGGAAGAAGGGAAAATAGAAGGTGAAAAATAGAAGGACTAATGCAAATACAACTCTAGTTAAAGATACTTGCATGGAAAAAATGTAGAGGATGGATAAGGAGAGCTTGAAAGTGAAAAATTAGATTGCATAGGATTGAAGAAGCACAAGTGGGAGACAAAGTTTATTACAAAAAAAAAAGGAGAAAGAGAATATGGGGAGAATGGTTGTTCTGAGAGAGATGGGAAAATAGTTATGGTAAAGCATGGAGCGTTTGATCAGAGAAGTTAATAAGATACATATAACTAAAATACGAAAATATAGATGAGAGTTGGGAGAGGAAGAAGAAGCGAGAAGAAGAAGAGAGAAGAAGAGAGAAGAAGAAGAAGAGCAAGAGAAGAAGAAAGAAGTAGAAGAAGGAGAAGAAGAATGCAAGAAATGAAGAAAGAAGATAAGAAGAAGAAGAAGAAGAAGAGAAAGAAAGAAGAAATGAAGAAAGAGAGAAGAAGAAGAAGAAAGAAGAAGGAAGAAGAAGAAAGAAGAAGAAGAAGATAGATAAGAGAAGAAGAAGAAGAAGAAGAAGAAGAAGAAGAAGAAGAAGAAGAAAAAAGAAGAAAGAAAAGAGAAGAAGAAGAAGAAGAAGAAGAAGAACGAAGAAGAAGAAGAAGAAGAAGAAGAATGAAGAAGAAGAAGAAGAAGAAAGTAAAGAAGTAAGGAAAGAAGAAGAAGAGAATGAGAAGAAGAGATAGAGAAGAAAAGAGAGAAGAAGAAGAGAAGAAGAAGAAGAAGAAAGAAGAAGAAGAGTAAAAAAGAAGAAGAAGAAGCAAGAAGAAAGAAGAAAATTGAAGAATGAAGATAGAAGAAGAAGAATGATAGAAAAAGAAGGAGAGAAGAGGAGAATATGAGGGGGGGAGGGTGATGGGGATTAACGAAGATTGAAAAGGAATTGTACTAGCATGAAAAAAAGAAAAAATTATCGAATAAAACATGGATGACGAGGAGGGGTGGAGAAGAGTGAAAGTGTACCTCTTTTAGAAGGTAAAAGAGGAGGGAAGTATGATGGTACTTATAATGTCCAAGATTTAGATTCAGAGGAAGAGTTTTGGGTTGACTTGAGAGAATATGAAGTTGAGGAAGATACAGGAAAATAGTTTTTCAGTGAAGGAAAAGTAGTTAGTACTTTAACAGTAATGAATCTGACCAATGGAAAAAAATTAAAGAAGCCAAGGGGAAAGAGATTGATAGTTGGAAAGAAAATAATGTATATGAAGAGGTAGACGATAATGGAGGGAACAAGATTCTTAAGACTAGATGGATAGTTACAGAAAAGGAGAAAGAAGGTGGTAAGATATGGAAATGCAAGAATTAGTTGTGAAAGGTTTTTATGGGAAAGAGGTATGCTGCATGACTTCCATACTCGTCATGTGCAAAAGATTTCCAAGTCAGAAGAATTTGAAGATAATTAGAGGAATTTTAATTTTATATTGGCAAGAGAACCGAAATTAAACAACGCTTGACCAAACAACATCATAGGTCACTTTGGCCCAAATTAATTGAATGAAATTAGAGGTCAACACTTTAAAGTTATGGAAACTAAAAAAGACAGTGTATGGGCTGAAAGATGCAGCCAGAAAATGGTACGAGAGTCTAGTTGAAGTGTTGATGAAAGTTGGCGGTAAAAGGAGTAAAATAGAAATACCATATTTAAATGGGAGAAGAATGGTGAAGTTTGATGGATATATGGGCATCATGTGATGAATCTCATTTATGGAGTGTAATAAGAGTCTTGAGGATAATATTATATCCGAAGTGTAAGGAGAATCAATAATTGGATAGGAAGAAGTGAGTTTTTTTTAAATATTTGGGATAGAAGTATATGCAAGAGAAGATGGTGTGATATTGTATTAAGTCAGAGGAATTATGCTAGAGATAAGTTAGTAATAAGGAATTTAAACAAGAAAAAAGGATGAAAAGTTGATGAAGAAGAGATGAATTGTATATGATCTCTTGCTGAAAATTTTCAGGAGTTTTGGAGGTTGCCTGATCTTAAGTTGTTGAATAGTTTTCTAGGAAGAAATATGAAGGAGGCTACAGTAGAAAACAAATGGCATATCACCGGTGACGAAAGGCAAAAGAGAAGAGTTCAAATGAGAATACCTAAGCTTAAGAAAGGAAGAATGCGCTTGGGAGATATATTCAGATGCTTATTTGGCAACATCAAGTGGATGGTAAGAATCAGATAGGATATTGTATAGAGATTAAAGACCGGGTGGGCAATACTTGTCCATATATTTATGGAAATCTAAAGTGTAAAAGAGTTGTAAGTTCCACTTTTGTCAGCCGAAACTTGAGCATGGTAGAGGCTAACAGAGTGGGGGAAATATATTTAATATATGTGTGGAAGTAATTAAAGACAAATAAAGAAATAAATTAAACTAATGGCAATGACTGAACTGCAAGTCTTAAAGGATAGCATCAATTCTACAAAAGGGGTTAAGAATAGGATACTTAGGATAGAATTAGCGAATTTTAAAGAGAAAATGGAAAATGGTGTAGTTCAGTCAGTTGAGTGGGTGAATTCAAGAATACAATTAGCAGATGGATTAACCAAGAAAAATAACAGAAAATATCTGTTGGAATTGAGGAAAGGGTTGGGATGTAATTAAGGGGTGAAAAAAGCAAAAGTTAAATTATATATATATATTATATATATATATATATAAATTGTGGAACGATTCATGCCAGGGGGCCATTTTACATTAGATCAGTAGAGTTCACCTGTATAAGATTGGTTTTATTTGGTTTTATTTTTTAATTATTTGTTTTCAGAAATTATAAAGATATATCGATCGTTTTTGATTTTTAAATATGTTATGATTAATTGGTATTTTTATTACATATTAAGAATTCGAGTTCTATATTTTTGTTTTTCGCTTATTTATGGAACTATAGTTTTAAAGAAAGTTTTGATGTCGATTACTATGTAGAAAAAGGATGAATTAACTAAAACGTAATTGTATTTACTTTTTGACTACTGTCAGACTTACTGTCACTTCATTACTATTTTGAAGTTCACTAGAAACTTTTAAAAAGGTAATTATATATGATTTAATATAGAGATTTATAAGTTGATATTATAGATGTAAGATTATAGATATACTTTGTTTCAATTATTTGTTTCCGGAATAAGAATGTTTATTGTTATTCTAGTTCGACTTTTTCTGTGAAACAATTTGCATGTTTTCAGGAAATTGAGATTAGTTAATAAAATAAGGCAACTTGTATAACAATACCTGATCAAATGTAAAAACACAAAATTTCAAAGACTTATAAAAAAAAAAGGAAGAATATTTGTGGCTGTCTGGTGCAGGTAGTGACTGTGTAGTCCACTGTAACAATCGGATGGTTTTCATGAAATGATTGTAGTTAATAAAATTAAGCAAACTTGTATAAAAAATACTATCAAATTAAAAAAAAAATCAAAGTAAAAAAAAATTAAGAATTTTTTTTTTTTAAAACTCTGTAGGGGTTCGCCCGTTGGCACTGACTTGTTGAGGCTGTTGATGTGTTGTAGTGAGGTCAATCCTAAGTATCCCGTTGGTTTGTTTAAATAACTATTTTTGTTTATATGTGATAGGTTGTAAAGGATTCTTAGGAGCCTCCTAGGATTCTGCCCATTCCTATTGTTGTTGATGTGAGCCGTAGCAACCTTTTTACCTCATTGAGACTGATTTTATGTCGGCAGTCTTTTTACATTATTTCTCGTAGACTTTCCTAACTTTCTTAGTCGTCTCTTCCTGTTATTCCTTACTTTACTAAGTCTGTATTTATTCATTTATATTACTAATTTTTTCTTTCTCTTCTCCACAATTCTTACAATTAAAACTTTATATAGTTAATATTAATAACATTAAATATAATATATGCAAGATTTGGATTAGCCGAAGGAAGTGGCTTTAGATTTTATGTAATAAATTTTATTCATTACATCTGTTTTGGCAAAGTCTGGTTTAACAAAAATTTCAACCACTCATCCAAAGAACTGTTAAATTCCTTGTTTTGACGATATCCTGTCCTGTCTGGCTCATGAACTTGAACATCCTTGATCTTGCCTTACAGCTTGATTATATTAAATTTGTTTCTGTGTAACAAATAATAATACATTGATATCTCATGATACTATTTGTAAAATATAACAATATAATTAATTACTATTATGTACTATAATTGATTGATTATTATAGAAACTGTTATTATCAATATCATTAATGTTATAAATAATCTGTAACACAGCCTTCCTAAAAATAAAATTTGTTATTGTAAATTATATTATGATTCTCCTTGTATTATAATACCGTATATATAAAGATATAATTACGAATATACTTATTAAAATATAAGTATTAATATTAATTAGTTGTATTAAGGGGCAATCACGCAAGGATAGAAGGTAGTAGACTGATTTCCTCCACCTTCTACATACTCTTAAACAATGGACTGTTACTTATCCTTTATAGAACAATGGACGTATTCGAAATTAATTTTCGATGCGATTCACCATTGACAAATTCAAATTTTCCGATTGCATGTTCGCAGTAAATTGGCGGCGGTCGATTTTTTCGTTTCTTTGAGTTTAGATTTCTATTCATCGTTATAAGCCAAGGTAATTTCAGATTCCATATTCTAAAAAAAACTGTTCTTTCGATTCCGATGCAGATTTGCAGAAAAATTTGTCTGGATTCCCGATTTTCCGCCATCGCTACTTCGAAGAAATTAACCAAGATGTTTGCTGCCGGGCGTATAACGAAGTTAATATATAAAAAATTCTTATTTTAATAGAAAATCTTTCAACTTGTAATAATGTTAATTTAATTATAGTCATGAAAGAAATTTATATTAATCTAATTTAATTATATATAATTAAGTGAACAAAAGTTTATTTTAGCAAATTCAAGTAATTTAATATAATAATATAAAATAATTATAATATAATAATTAATGCATAATAATTATTAATAATTAATCATAATAATAATATATATAATAATATAATAATCATAAATTCATAATATAATAAATATATAATGAATAATATAATAATAATAATAATATACATATATTAATAAAAATTAATAATATAATAATAATATATAATATAATATAATAATAATAATATAATAATACTAATATCTTTAGTTTCATTGCTTAAAACAAGCAAATATTATATTATTGATTATAATTATTATTATTATTATTTATGTATTATATTATTATGATTATTATTATTAATTATTATTTATTATTATTAATTTATTAATTATTGATTATTATTATTAGCATGCTAGGTGTGAGAAAGAAATTAATAAAATGAGGAATGAACGTATTTAGAGATTGGTGTGGTGTGAAGAAAGGGGTAAATGAAGAGAATAAAATGAGAGCAGTTGATAGATGGTTTGGTCATGTTGAAGGGATGAATGATAGTGTTGGTTAAGCGGATGTATAGTGTCGAGTGTGTTGGGAACCGGACCGGCGGAGACCGAAGGAAAAGTGGATCAGTGGTGAACGAATGTCTGAAGAGAGAAATGTGGAGTTTTGCAGAAGCGAGAATAAAGGTGCATGATATGAGAGAATGGCGGGGTTTTGTATGGGGGCAATTTTGTTAAACCTGGGCAATGGATGAACCTTACATTGAAGATTTACCATAGTGAGGGCCGTCGCGGTCCATGAAGCTCTAGGAGGTGGATTTTCTGTCTGTGATGAGTTTTTCACTATTAATGGTACAGAGGGGGCGGTAAAAGGCTGGGCTTTCTTTTTCGAACATTTGTTCATATTTCTCTACTGGCTATTTCTTTTCCGATGCTTGGTAGCGCACCTTTACTCCCATCTTTAGGGAAAAGTGGTCAGATAAAAGAAAGAAGGGGATATTATACTTCACATACAAGTCCACCCAGACGCCAGTGGGAGGGGTACCATGACCAATTTAAGAGATCTAGAAGAGACTGGGAACACAATCTTTAAAAAAAAAAAAATATATATTATTATATTGAGTTATTATTTTATTTATTATTTATTATTTTATTATTATTATTGATGACATGATAAAAATAATATAAGAGATTAAACCTATACTGAAATTATGCTACAATCAATGATCTATAATTAAGTGCCGCTATCATAGCAAAAACGGTAGAAAGGTTGCTCACAGCCATGTTTGAAGATCTGGGTTTTGATACTTCAGCTGATCTTAAAAAATAAAAAAAACACCACAAAACACCATAAAATGTGTTCACCTACCTTAGTAATATTAATATAACCCTTAGATAGAATGGGAACCGTTTCTTCAGGTAAAACCAACTTGGACTGAAGGTTGCTCTCCGAAGACAAAATACGATACAATATCTGCGGTATCTGTCCTGCATTCACATCAGTACCATTATTAGACTTCTGTTGAAGATCTTGAGTATAAATTCACTCCCTGGAAATACTTAGTTTAATGATTGTGCCCCTGGTTGGACATGTTGATCAATTATAATTATGTGTTTAGGATATAAAAAAAAATGTTTATAAAATAATTTTATGTTTCAATTTTTTTTTAATTGTAGACCAATGTCAGTACAGATCAGTCAAATTGTTTCATCGAAAATAAATACCAATTACAAAAATATTAATTTTATTTAATAAAAATCTTGATCTTTGTTGTTTGTTCATTATATAAATTGCGATTACAGAAACAAGGAAATGTCGTCATTGTCTAGAGTGGGAAACAAAGCCAAATGCTAGAATTCAAGGTTCTGTACGGTCTATGGGGTTACCGGTTGGGGTTTTCAGAATTGGGTGGCACCAGGAAACTCTCATAAAAAAATGGTTTACTTTTATTTTAATTTCCAAAACTGTTCTATGGATTTTATAAGTGTAAATAACAGAAAAATGATACGCATGATTGAAGTATGTTACTACACACAACATATATATAATTACAAATACTATATCGTTAGATCAGGCAGCATTTACTAATTTTGCAGAATGGACCATGGTCGCGAGAAGTCAATCGAATTGTTATGTTTGGTCGTGGTGAAAAGGTCTTACAACTTGCCTATATAGTTTAGACTCTAATAATTGAATTGGTTTATTCAGAATATTCTTAAGTAGTTCTTGAGAGTGAACAGTCCGCAAGGAACTTGAAAATTGCTTAACATAATAATAATAACGGAAATGTGGAGTTAAGCATAATTAAAAGCGTCGATATTTTTTAAACGATAATTGATGATTCTGTAATTTCCAATGCAACATTGTCCACAAAAAAAAATATATATTAATGTATTTTTTCCTTTTTTTTCAATAACTATTTCAAATTTATGATCCAATTGATATTTTTTCTATAAGTTTTGTTAAGTATAGACAGTAAATCTGTGTCTACTTAACCATCTTATCATAAATTTACGGAGTGTGTTCGGCCTAAACAGAGAAGCGTTATAGATATAGCAACGCTGTAAGCGTATAAGCGGTAGGTAAGCAATATTTTTAAAATATTATAAATAAAAAAATTATTTTTTTTGTTCAGGGGGTACATCTAGCCACAATTAATCGTAAAGTAATAATAACGCATACATCATCAGCTGTCTCTTTTACCACCAAAACTGGGGGTAGGAGTGCGCAAACGTGCACTAGAAATCGGCATGCATAAGTATTCCAAGGGAATAAATAAGTGGTAGTGGAAATCCCAACCGCAGCTATCCCGACTGTGTTCTTTATATTCGCCTTTTACGATAACATAATTCACAACAATGTGGATAATATCTCTCTCCGCACATCTAATTATATAATAGATAATAATTAATAATAATAATAATATAATAATAGAGTTAATAATAATGAATAATATAATGAAATAATTAATAATATAATTAATTCGGGTTCCTGATTTGGTAAAACTTCAGTGATGGCCTCTAAGATTTGAACTTCTTGGTTTCAAGAGTGGTATTAAATTATACATGCGTCCAAAGAAAATTGGTTAGAGGCTTTTTTTTAAATGGACTTTCTAGTATCTGTGGAGAAAAACAAACTAATTGACAAATATTATGTAGTTCAAATAAGGCTGCTGGGCCCGGTCAAATTATTTGGATATGTTCAACCTTTTTAATTTTCAAATATATATTTTTTTTATTTGCTCAGACTCTGCAGCCCTGCTACTGCTTCTCTCTCTCTAATCAGCTTCCAGGGGAGGAATTAAGCAGTGACTGACATAAACACAGACACAATGCCCGATATATTTTTATTTTGTTATGTTAAGTTTAGGTTAAGGTCTATGTTATTAGTTAGGTTAAATTGTATAGCTTTTAATAAATTGCATAGTGTGAATGGTCTTTGTCATATTTCTTCTAGACCAATTAATGTATAATCTTGAAGTCAGAGTTAAGGCATACAAAAGGTTCATTATAAAGCTTTGAAACTCGAGCTTCGTCAATGTTTCGCAAAGAAATAATTCTAGTTCATTCCCTGTTTCAGGTACCAGTATCGCAGAATGTATTTCACAGAGAAATGGACATGCTATAAACGAGAAAGTAAATATACTTCATTACATCTAATTTAAAAACCAATTCAGTTAATTTAATCAATATAGAAAAAATAAAAACTATGTAGGAGAATATAAAACAAAATCACACGGAAGAAAGAAGTATTTTAGAAGACTTAGCAACACTCATAAATACTGGACATTGAAAATTAAAGTAATTCGTTTGTTTAAAGCTAATTTGCGGTTAGGAAGGTTGAGTAAGACGCATTAATTATAAGATCCTAGATCCACAGCCCAATACTTTTTTTATCATTAAAAAGAAGCATTTCAAGATTTACTTGCAGCCAAATTGTCAAAAAAGAAATCACTACTACTATTGTTATAAGCTAGAATGCTCATGCAGTCCGGATTCTTGGTGCTTCAAGAGATTTTAATGAATCTTTTAATATCTTAATAATCATCTTGCTTCTTGCATCATTGATAAACACCTTACAAAGTACGCTTGTAAACTTGTAATGATTTTATCTTAAAAATGAGATTAGGAATAAAAAAATATAAATATATACTTCTTAATCTGGCTTCTGGTAGTGATCATACTCTGCCCGAGATGAAACCACAGATTCAACTACTTGGTCACTGACACGAGCCAAGCCTTGCATACCAGCGGTTAGCCTACAATAATAATAATAAATATATAATAATCAATAATATAAAATAATATATAATAAAATAATAAATAATAATATCTATATACTAAGTAATATATATAAATAATAATAGATATAATATAATCAATAATAATAATATAATAATTAATAAAATAATTAATAATATGTTAATTTGAATATTTATGCAGTTAAAAATGAAAATGTTACATGGATTGGACAATAAATTCAAAATGTTGATTTGATTATTTTTAACTGAAAAGTGCTGAACGTCATATAAAGCCAATGTATATATAATAACAATAATAAAATAGATAATATAATAATAATTAAGATGATATGATAATAATAAAATAATAATAATAATATAATATAATATAATAATAATTAATAATTAATAATGTAATTATAATGAATAATAATGAATGAATAATAATAATAATGTTTAAAAATGGCAGTTTAAAAATTGGTATATTAGCTTTTGGATTAATTGAAAAAGCAAGTTATAAAAGTATATCTGTGGTGAATGTAGATAATAAATATAATACATAATAAATAACAAAATATAACACAAATTTAAAAAAAAAAATTCTATTGTAGTTTTTTGACTTTTTTTTAATTGTTTCTGTCACTGTGGCGGTCATCAGTGTGTATGTATCATCGACCATTACAGAAATACATAGATATTCATGATTAGTATATTTTGTATTATTAATATCTTGCAATGTATGTTATCCTCCACTAATTGTTGTATATTTCATTTTCTTTCAGAAAGATATCTAATTAATAATATGTAGAGATATCTAATTATGAATATTTTTAACAAACATATTGATTTTAAAAACCAATTCAGAAGATATTTTCTTTTTGTTGTGTGTGTGGTTACTATATGCAAAAGCAAGTATGCGCCTTAGATCGTGGAGTGCAATATCTGCATAAGCATACAGATTTATTTGTGTGAATGCTATGGGTGACCAGAACAATTGTATGGGGCACCTCATGTGACATAGTGAATCTCGATCTACTCTAGAAGCATGGCTACGGTACTTGAAGAGCTATGCCTTTTGCTATTCCAAGAGTCTGGAAGAGAGCTGAAGAACCATAATGATGACTGCTACTTTTGTACTAATGTGAGTCTATCATAAGTTACAGAAAAGGTAAAGGTTAGACAAGCTCTAACGTACCCAAACATACCATCATCTATAGCGCCTTCCCCACATGATGAGAGCTTACGAGTACCGTCAACCATTGAAATTAAGTGCGAGGTATCTTCTCATTATTGGTCTAACTCGTATTGACTTTTTGATTTTACATCGAATGATAAAGTCGTTAAATAAACTATCTCGTTCTAAACATTGCATGGGTAACTTAATTGTCAATCAAGCCTTTTGGTGTATTGTCATTTGCTGGTAGTGTACTTCCTCTTATCCTTATGCAGAGAGGAATAGATGCATTATAGATATTTCATTCTGAAGACTCACAGGTAGCAGGTAAGAAGAAAGTGGAATGAATCTTTCATACAATATAATTGCGGAGTGTCACTTTTTCGCAAGACAGTAATGACTAGGATTGATTTGATCAGGGATTTAAATCTTCTAAGAGTCAGGATGAAGATGTTAACATATCAAGCTGAAGAAATGGGAATCTAGCTAGGGACGACTGCAGTGGCTATGTTGTTTACCTCTGGAAGACAACTGAGGAGTTATGGAAATCTTAGCTATCATTTAGTGGCGGAACTGCGCTTTGTTTGTAAAGAGGTGCATGGTGTTTTCTGCGTTGGATACTGAGGCATGAATCCAGAGATTATGTGACTATTTATAGCAGCTTCGAAACACGATAAGTTCTCAATTCGGGAGGAGTTGTTGCTGCACAATGAAAATTAATATCTCACCTTTGCTTCTGCACACTCCGTACAGAAGAAAGGAAGACTTTGCGATAGATCTAAATATTAGTTTTTGACAAAATAAGCCGTGCTGATTTCCAGTGAATGTTTGTGGTGATTTCGAAGATGCTGATCCCTGTCCTTGCTCTTGGTTTGCTGATAGATTGATATACAAAATCTTCATGTTGTCTTTTGCGCTATGGGATAGCAGAGTGATGGATGACATTTATCTAATGAAAGTTTCGTGGATCCCCCGAGTTTAATCTGCAGAAAGAAAGTTAAAATGTTCTCAGACAGTCATTTATTAGAAGTTGGAACAAAGTTTGTATTGCTCTACTTCATGTTAATCTTTGGACTGGTAATGTTCTAGGAAATTAAGTCTTTGTTTCCCAACTTATCTGATGGTAGATATATAGGGTGGTAGCGTTGTATATTTTGCTGGACCCACATATAAAAGCTAGATTAAATAATATATATGTCTTTTTTCAGTTAATGGAGCTGTTTGGTGTTACATAAAGAGCGTCTTCTAAACAAGATAATTATTAGTAAAAGCTAAATGCAAACTATGTGCATTGAGCTTGTAGTGTGTAGTCGTTAGGATTTACTTTAATACTAATAAGAATTACATCTGTGGAATCTTTATTTTGACAGAAATAGATTTCTACTCAGTGTTTCATACTATTGCTATAAATAATTATTTAAATAATAAGTGGAGATATTTGGTTTATTTTGAAAGTATTTAAACTTAATGAATATAGTAAAAAGGAACATATCATAAATGTCAATCCTACGAACAAGAGAAAAGAAAAATGGTGGCGAACTTGTCTATATA
Organism: Trachelipus rathkii; assembly: GCA_015478945.1. NCBI lineage: Eukaryota > Metazoa > Arthropoda > Malacostraca > Isopoda > Trachelipodidae > Trachelipus > Trachelipus rathkii. Next base: position 43,564 of record JABUQX010026822.1, read on the forward strand.
TACGTTAATAATTATTCATATTATATATATAATATATATAATATATATATAATATTATTATTATATATATATATATATTATATATATATATATATATATATATATATATATATGATATATATATATATATATATATATATATATATATATATATTTTTTTTTTTTTACACTTTGAACCACGCTCACGGGCAGAGCCCCATTCAGGGGGGGGTGTGAAAAGTTCTAAATATGTCATCTAGCAATTACGAAAGATAAGCACAGACGCAAGGTTTTAAAAGTGAGTGAGATAAATTGAGTATAGGTGAAACAACAGAGATGAAGAGAATTCCACCTAAAGAGGTGGCAGGAAAGAAGGAAGCCCGCACAGCGAACATAGTTGGCTGGCAGTTGACTGCGAACTAAGTCGTGGTGTATCGACAAAAAACTCATGGTGCTCGAGATGCAGCACCCTTGTGCTTGTGGGCGTCATAAAGGTGGTGGTTCGCGAGAGTGGAAAGTTCCTCGAGCATTTGCCGCTAGGTATATTAGATAAGACGATAAGCACCGACGTGTTTCGCAGCAAATAGAGGGTCAAGTGACTGAAATAACAGGAAAGTTTTGATAAGGCTTTGGCTTTGACTCGACCATTCTTCCAAAGCCGGGGAAACCAGAGCCCTCCATGTATGAGAAGCAGTACTCATAACAGGCGGATGAGACCTTGTATATGCTGGAGAAACTGAAGAAAGGAAATAAAGTCTGCAGTCTAAACAGAACTCCCATTTTTTGAGGTTGCCTAAGCAACTCGTGTGATGTGAGGTTCTCAGTGCTTGTTAAAGGCCAAGGATGTTTATATTGGTCAACAGGAGAGACGAAGAACCGTCGAAAGAGATAGGAAAGTTAAAGGTGTCTTAGAGAGGGAGTATATTTTGAAAGTTGGTTTTTAAAGATTAAAATTTCACTAAGTTTGAGACGACCCACCCGGAAATTCTGTCAGATAGTGAGAAAGAGAGAAAGATTAAGACGAAGAGGCAATTCTAGAAGTAAAAGAGGGAGCAGAAAGTTAAATTAGTTTGAAGGATGAAGGGTCATCATCGGCAATATGAGATGGATGACGAGTTAGATGTGCAGTGAATAAGATCAATTAAAAAAAGAGGAATAAAGTAGGAGACAAGACAGAAATGAGGAAAACCACTATTGACAGAAAGAGAATGGAATGTGCCCCATCAACAACGCCGATATTGAGCGATTTGAAAGAAAGCAGACATAAGTAAAGCAAAGAGAAGGAGAAAACCGCAAGGAGGGAGTTTGGATGAGCAGTTACGCTGTGCATAGCCCGGTCAATATGCCTTTGGATATTGTTAAGGCGCAGCACGCAACTCTCTCCTCGTAGTTCCTAAGGGCGAAAACCATAAATTGTTAAATAGAAAAGTATTCTATCGCCAGTAGATCGAGCGCCAAATGCCGTACTGGCGATCGGAAAGAAGGGAATGAGATTTTTCCAGATGGTTCTAAGGAAGTGAAGAGTTGAGAGGATTTCATAGTCTTAGATACGAATACAAGTTAGAGCTATAGGGGCGATAGTTAGAAGGTCAGAGCGGCTTTCTTTTTTCGGAATGGGTTGGACATATTGCCAGTTCCAACACTGAGGAATAGTGCTAGTATTGAGGCATTAGAGAATATATGTTGAACGAGGGCGGGGTAGCACGTGATATCAACACTCTCAAACTCGGGAGGAATGCATCCCGGGCACCGCCTTCCT
>JABUQX010026823.1:0-30000 GCA_015478945.1 Trachelipus rathkii
GTTGTGCTTCGTTTCAGATCAGATGGGTGTTTAACCGTTTCGCATTCGTGAAACCTTTCGCGTTTTCGTGCCGCTAATGGCCTAAAAGGACAAGGTACTAATTTTTTTATAACCTATGAAAATTTTAAACCGAGAGGCTGTAGCTTTTTCTAAAGACTAGTCTTTTTTTTTTTTTTTTAATCTTCATCATTAATTTTTTTAGAGTATATCCTGTGATTTTAATTTTTTTTTTTTTATAAAATCCTATGGGATTTTTAACAACTGAGAGGCTGTAGCTAACTTTTTTTCTTAAAGTGAGCGCCGATTTTCATTGTCATTATTATTTTTTTTTATATCCTGTGATTTTTATAAAAATTGGGGGTCACAAGTTGTAAGTGAATAAAAAATGTTTTTTTAAAAAAAAAAATGAATAAAAAACAATTGATTTTCCTGTTTTTTTTTGTTTTTTTGTTTTTAATATATATTTTCTTACTTTAATGTTATTTTCTTTATTTTATCAAATTTATTAACTAATAAAGAAATATAAACAGTTTTTTACTTATATAATTATACTATAAAAATAAGCACATTAGAAATAAACATGAATAAAAAAATAAAAATATGCCAAGTTTATTCAACATTACTCTACGAAGCACATGAAATGAATATGATCAAATGAGAAATGAGCAATATGACTATAATGTATATTTAATTACACAACTAAAGAATATAATATCAAGTACCATAAGTTAGTTACTAGTATGGTAAGGCCTAACTAAAATTACTAAATTTCTAAAGAAGCATCAAGGGCCTCATTAAATTCTTGTTCTACTGCTTCTGCATCTGAATCCTCAGACCTGTTTCCAATCATGGCCTCTACTGATAAATCTGATTCCTCATCCTCATATGCTATATTTGTGGAAGAGAAGGAGGAGTCAGACTCTGACTCAAAGCTATGGACAGAGGTGTCTTTAGATTTGGTTTTATCAGACTGCAATGTCTTTACAGAGAAACCTGAGCTACCTGACTAAGAACTCTGGCCGATAGTGTATGTGGTTTCAGGGTGATGAATTTGATGACTGGTTGACCTCTACTTTTACATTAATTTGAGAACAATTACCGGATGGGCTGCTCCATCTCTGTCAATTTCGTTATGACTTACGAATAATAGTTTTTCTGCATGTTCATTTATGAGCCTGATTCTTTTTTTTGAATGTGCTGAGAACTTCTCTCACATGCAGCTGAAGTGGCAGGAAGGTCTAGAATTCAGGAGGCTACTTTGATATCTTAGCCTTACATAAGCCAATCCACCATAGCCACTAAACATTGTTGGAAAGTGAAGCCCAGAGATTTTCCATACTGAAGAAGTCCCTCTGACTGGAAAAATTCACCAATTCTGCCATTACTTTCTTTTCATCCACATCTAGCATTTCCTTGCTCAGATTGTAGACCTTCTGAAAAGCTTGAACCTGAAGAAAAATTATGAAATATTGTTTCAATTTGCTTGTTATGTTGTATTTGTATGTAATTATTTTTCTAAAAGTAAAAAATCTCTATATAATATATATATATATATATATATATATATATATATATATATATATATATATATATATATATATATATATATATATATATATATATATATATAAGGAGAATATTGTTTCATGCATAAGTTGTGTCTTATTGACCTTTGGATAAAAATAGGTATTGTTGTAATTGATAAACCAATATTTTTATAATATTTGGAGTTAAGAATGTTTTTCTTAGTCTGGACATTTTAACCAGTCCAGCCTAACAGTGATTTTATTATATTAGCTGGTGTATAAAGCCTTGTACAATTTATCGATGCTGTCTGGTGTTTCTTCTTGCGTTTCTTGTAGTGATTATGACATGATATCTTTAATAGTAAATCTTATATATATCTTCTTTAAGACAAGCTGAATAGCGAATGAGCAGATATTGTCTGGAGATCATAAATTGTTCCTTGATGTAAATTGAATACCTTGGAAAGGAATTGTCCATTCTTTCAAGTTGATGTAATAATAATAACTAATGTATTTAATCTAGAATTATGTATTGTACCAAACTTAAACTTTATGTATTAAAATAAGATAGTAAGCTTGAGTATTGTACAAATACCAATTATTGTTTACTTTTAACAGGGTTTTGTTGTTGGGATTCATTCCTGAATCTTACTGTTATTTTAAAACGGGGATTCATCCTGAATCCTTCTTCTTGTTGGAGTTTTCTGAAGCAGGGATTCAATCCTGAATCCTTCTTCTAGTCTGTGTTCTGAAGTTGGGATTCATTCCTGAATCTTACTGTTTTCAAAGTGGGGATTCATCCTGAATCCTTCTTCGTCATTTTCATAGTTTGTGATTCATTCCCGAATCATACTTCTTCTTTGGACCCATTTTTCCCAATCAATCCTCAGATAAGTTATAGTGTGTTTGTCTTTATTGAGTCCGAATTTCTGATTCCTCCTTTACCTTCATATGCATGAATAGTATTTGGAAGCGTTTGGTTTCCACTCTTGAATCTGGTTCCAGAGCTGTTGGAGCTCTTGTACATAGTTTGATACATTGGATCCTTTGTATATATCTCCAATGTATATTATATAATTATAGTCTATTTAATTTCATATATCTTTTATTACCATATCGTTGGGAGTGGATTTGTGTTACTATTGAATTCCTCACAAACATCCCACTATCTATTTTAGCGGTCTAAGTAAGCTAAACTTTTTATGGTGTGTCAATATCCTTTGATCTTTGATTCTTTATTGAAATATTATTATTTACTACTGAAAAATATCTGATTAATCTTCAACGATAGAAAGATCCGGGAACGATCTATATAATTATAAAACATTATCTGGGTAAGATCTGTAGATTGTTATCACAATTGCTTATTTATTTTAAAAGCTCACAATCCTCACTGAATTGTCATCAAGTAAGCAGGCCAACGGAGTCCCGAGATTATCTCCCTCCGTTACGGAGGCCTAACCTGCTCCGTATTAAATCTGATGGTGTCAGTTGGTTTCCTGTTCTTACTGAACTTATTTCAAACCATGTCTTTAGAGCATCACAAAAATCTCATGTTGTTTTCTATTTTATTTTGAAAATCTTGGTTTCTTTCTTCAGCCTTGTCGAGGGTGGTGGAGAGAGGCTCTAAGTTGGGTACGATTGTTCGGTCCCAGCGTGCTTCTCTCCGCAACATAAATAAATTAAGTGGCGCCCGAACAGGGACTCTGTTTGAGTTCCTGCTCGCTTGCGTGCACAAGGATTGTGACTCTCGCTCACATCGTCACATTTATTTTGAAAATCATCGATTCTCTTCAGTTATCTTAGATTAAATCTTCTTCATTTGTACTTACATTGGACAGATTCGAGAGTTAGTTAGGAATAACCCTCCAATACTTTGAAATTCTTTATCTTGAAATTTAAAAAATAAAATGTCAGAAAAAAATAATCAACTCAAAGACTTGGAAACAAGCACAGGTTCTGATAGTCAAGAGGCTTTGGCATTCGATCCAACTCTTGCAGCTATCGCTTTGGATCCACGTTTAGACCAAAGTCTGCGTGATGATCATAATAAAAATAAATTAGAAATGAATGTAGGAATAAATGTAGAAAATAAAGACAGGGTAGAGGTTTCCAACTCTGACGTACCCTTGGTTTCCAACTCTGACGTACATTTTGTTTCCAACTCTGACAAACCTTTCACTATGTCCGAAATGGATACCTTGATTAAACTCAATAAGGATAAATTGATAAGTGAAAAGCGTTTGGCTCAAGTAGACAGTAAAGTCAGTAATGCTGAACACAGAACGTATCAGTATCAAGGTCATTTCCCTAAACTTTGTTACTATAAATATATGCCTACAAAAATAACCCTATATTTGATCTGTGATTATAAACTTCCTTAGTTTCTCAATCCCAAACACGATGAAAACCTTTTGTTCATAATCCAACTAGTTATGTAGAAAATCCCAAAAATCATTTTCTTTCTAATCCCACTCTTCTTCCTAATACTAAACTTCTTCTTAATCCTAATCTTCTTACTAATCCTAACACCTCAGTAAATTACCTTAACCCATCTAAGACTCTCTTTAGAAATCCTGACATGGGTAGAGGCAATAGAGATTCTTTATCCTCTATAAATAGAGGAGAGTCTGACTTCTCCTCTGAAAAATATAATAAATTACTACAACCCACAGGCCAATTCCCCTTAAATCAATATCAGACAGATGAGCTTAGTTTGACCCTGGGATATTTCTGGTGTTTCAGGATTATACACAGCAGCTTCAAATCATTTCTGGCTGAATGAGCACTGTGTTCAGTTTATATTGAGCTGTGTGTTTTCAATTGGGTAGTGCCTTCTTACCAGATGTAAAGAACTTCAGAAACTTAAGGTTGTGGACCCTGGTAATTTAAATATGAATCGGAACAAGATCTCTTAGTCTACTTGGCTGATTTTGAGGCTACTGTAGAATACATTACCCCAATGCACATCACCAATGGTTAAGACTGCTAGTTGGAAACAGCTAGAAGGCAAGTTTCTTCATATCTACCGAGAAATCATCAAAGATGACCGAGAATACTTCTCTGTACGGGATAATCTTGTATGTTGGTATCGGGATGAGGAACGAAAGAAAAAAGAATACAGAATACAGAAGTATCATGCAGCTCATCGATACCCCAATGAGAAAAATGTTTGCCCTTCGGTTGGAACGCCTGGCTAGTCAAGCATATCATGGACACGATATGAGAGATCATGATTCCCTTAGAATAGCTTTCCTTTGTAGTTTGCCTCCTTATATTGAAACATTCGTCCGTCAATATATTAAAATGCAGGAGTTGGACGGTTATAGTAGAGCTTCATGGGAAAATATTGTGAATTTTGCAGACTCTTTAGACAGTGAGAATACTGCTTTCCCGAATTCCATTTCCCAAGCAAGTCCACTTGAGGTCGGCCCATCAACTGATTACCACGCTGACCGGGAAGTGGACTTAAACGAATCTTTGGAGTCGGTAGTACAGATAAATGCTGCACTCCCTGGATGGACTGATGTGCTGCGGAAAAAGGTTGAACAACGGAAATTAATCTTAACCATCGTCCTTCAAATATCTCCCAACGTAGTCCTCCGGAAAGGAATAATAACAGTCGTTCTTTCCACAACACTGTTCGTAACTCACCACGTAACGATGACCGTTCCAGGGCTCAGTAACTCGAAATGTTCGGTCCGGATCTGAGGATCGGAGGAATCTCCTCTGTGATTATTGTGAGAAGAGAGGGACACGAAATGCAGGACTACTATAAGTATCTTGGAGTATATAGCTACTGCAAGAAAACCCGGCCATTTAATACCGAATGCAGGCTCAGGAACTCTCCTCCATTATCTCTCTAGCAAATAGCGAAAAGTAGTATGTCCCTTCTGTAAAAAAAAGTTCCCCATGCGAATGAGGTGTTCTCCAACGCACCCTCCAAGATCCAACAATTCTGACCAATCCTCTAAAGAATACAGCAGGGAGCAGTAAAAAAGTATATTCGAGATCATATTCCCCGAAGCCAGAAAATAATAACATCGCTAAACCAACTGGCTTACGCTTCCCAACTCTATTTCGGACCCTTAGATACTGTAATGTATCTCACTATGAAGGTCGTTGCAAAGGGTTTGATGAATCCCGTCCAGAAAAGCCGTTAAACGAATAGTCCCCGCAGATTTGAGTCAATCTGTGGAAAAGGACCTTGGTAATGACTCTGTGAAAAACCTAGATGACCTTTCTTTTAAACATGATGGAAAGAATCACATGAATAAATTTTCGTATCAACCTTGTTCCTATGCTAGTGAAGACATGGTCGTTGCCATTAACTTGTGTCAGGCCGATATAGAACCATTGGTCGTCTGTGTCAAGTTAGATGATCATGATGCTCCCATTTATGATTGCCTTGTAGATAGTGGGGCGGGAGTAAATTTAATAAGCTCCGAGATTATTCCTTTCCTAGGGAATTCAAAAGAGCTTTTGACTTCCGAAGACATAGGAGTAAAGGCTATTAGTGGTTTCGGAAACAAAGAAAGGATTCCTATTGTTCATTATGTAAACATAATCCTGAGGTTTAATATGGGGTTTGAAACTCATCCTTCAGCGTTTTTCATAGTTCCCCAGGAATACATGGTAGATAACCCATTGATACTTGGTACTTGTGCTCTTAGGGATAATCACTTATTACCTGACATGTCCCGAAAACAACTGATTCATCTTCAAGGGAAAAAATTGACTGTGGCATATCAACTTGTACCCAGTCCAATTTGAAGTCTTCTACTATACAGGTATATCAGTAGTTAATACTAATAATAACGATACTGATGTTATAAAAATAATGATCGTACTCTTGATATTTATTAAAGGAAGAAAACTTTAAGAAGAGCGATAACGGTATAGAGGTGGCAGCAAGTACCTAAACTAATACAAAATCAATTCAGCAAATGGTGGTGAAATGACATCTCTTGTATTACAGAATAAATCAGAATATGTTATATGTGATTTCTTTGGACCTATTAATGCACATAGTTCTTGGTCTCCATGTATCCTGTGCCCATATAGGTCGGAACCTGCTTCAGTTGGTATATAAGCATTTCTGGCATCCTAGGGTCAACCAGGTAATTTCAGATGTAGTGCGATGTTGCCCTGTTTGTCAGATGCAGAAAAACTTTTCTTCCAATAACTCCACCATGCTGAAATCTTAGCTACTTCTACCCCTTCGATTTATGTGCCATGGATTTGATTCAGTTCCCATAAACTTTTAAGGGAAATAAATACTGTATGATCTTTATTGATCATTATTCTAAATGGGTGTCTGTAGTCCCCATTGCCGACAAGTCCAGCTTGACCGTATCTAGGAAACTGGAACACCAAGTTCTCCCTTTCCTCCCCAAGGTTCCAAATCGTATATTAACTGATAATGGAACTGAATTTACTTCCCAGATATTCCAACAGGTGTTACAAAAACACAATATTAAACATGTGAGAATATCTCCCCTTCATCCCTCGAGTAACAGTTCTCAGAGCGATTTAACCGGAGTTTAATTCAACTCCTGAAATGTTTAGTTCTGGAACAACCCGCTACTTGGGATGAAGAATTGTCTTCCTCCATATTAATTTATAATAATACTTATCATAGCGCATTAGATATGTCCCCTTCCGATTATTTATTACAAAAATCCCATGCTCCAGTGCACACGTTTCCCCAATATTGGAAAGAGGGCAGTGTCAACTTTAAACCTTTCAAGGTTGGCCAAAAAGTAGCTCGTAAAGTAATACGAACTGGTCCAAGTACATTTACCGTTTGTGGGCGTGAACACCCGAATAAATTGGCCTATGTGTAAAGAAATACTAAAATCCCCAGTGAACTAAAGTCCAGAACCCATGAGAGGTGGTTGAATTCCTGTCTATTTACGAAAATACCTGACTAGAAATAAAGAAATTAGTGACGCATTTTTCTCGGACGAGGAAAGCTTGTTGGATGAGGAGGATGAAAATTCTCCTGAAACCAACGACCTTGAGTCTGAGACTGATTCTGCTATTTCTTGTGAGTCAGAGTCCATCGCTGATACTTCATTGTTCACTAATAGCGATGATTCCCTGGAGGAGGAAGCTGATTTTGAGGGATTCTTAACCTTCAATCCTATCTCGGTAAGTGAATATATTCAACTGCCAGATTTAACTCCTGTAATAGAACCAAATTCTTGGGACCAAAGTGAAAATCTTAATATGAGTATGGAGGAGTTAGTTCCTCGGTTATCTTCAAAGTCCTTAAAATCTTCCTGTCCCAAAGAGGTTACTTTTTTGCTCCCTCCTCTCGTAGTTCAATTCTATCCATTCTAGTTTACCTGAGATAGATTCCGATTCTAGTTTATCTGAGATAGATTCCGATTCTAGTTTATCTGAGATGGATTTGATAGATATTCCTACTAGTTCTCCTAAAACCCATGGTGGTACCCTGAAGGTCAACCATGATGAAATATACCCCTGTTTTAGATTATTGTAATTAATATTATTCACATGAATACCCTATTAAAATTTAATACCCTCTATGCTTTCCTGTGGGTTAAGCTAATAATAATGAAAGATCTTATAGTTTCCCAGCACATGATTTGGAAGTACCTAGATGTGAAACATCTAAGCTGAGTCTATCGGATCCACCGTCCCTTTTTCTAGATAGACCTAACTATTCCCTCTCAGTATCTTCTGATGATCTTATGGATCTGTCGGAGAGAAATGGTGTGGTGATTTGCTGGCCGATTGGTCAAATCTTTTTAACCTAGATAGTTCTTCCAGCTCTCAAAGGACTGAATTTTATGGTTTCAGCCCACCAAATAGTAATACTTTTAATATATTCCCGTCGGCTGAAATGGTTTCTTCACCTGTCTCAGAGACTAGAATCCCCCCTTTTCAAATAGTGGGAGAGGTATTTGGTGATCCCACTAATGTACACTTGGAAAATAGTAATTTGACTTTGGTCCATATAGATGATGAAATCTTGGAGGAAATGCAATTGAATGTTCTTCCCAGCACTAGGAGTAGGGGGTTGGTTCCCGATTTCCCCAATGTTATGTCTACTCCACTGGAATATGCACGCCACTGGAGACGGACCAGTCTTTTATAACCTCTTCTCTGGGTTATAAAATGACATATGCTTTACTCTGAGATGAAGTAAATAAGCCCGGAGAATAATTGTTAGCTTTGCTTCATCTGGTTGAAAATTTCTCTGCAATTTAATCTACTTAAAGGTTCTGTTGTTCACTTGTGAAAATAAATCTAAAATGTGGCAAATAACTTATCTTTAGGAATAATGAGGCTGATAAGTTACTACAGTAAATTACCAATCAGACAGTGGAAGACCTTATTTCTATCTTTCTTAATCTCTTAAGTATACTTCTTTCTGACTATTGTGCTAAAACATCTTGCTCCCATCGAAGTTTAATGTTTACATGAATGCTACTAATATTTTAGTAGTAAAAAATTTTGAACTTATGAGACCTACAAAAAACCCTCCTAGTCTAAATGATTCTTGCATAATTGATCTTTTGTGTGTCTGAATTCTTCGTGTATGATTGCAGACTAAAAATTAAAATATTCAACTATCTATCTAAAAAGTCTTGTGTGGCTGATCTACCTATTTTCTTTAACCAAAAATGGTTAAATATATATACGGTATAAATATATACAGGATATGTATTTTTTTTAAAATTATATATATTTATTATATACAGTATATATTGTTTATTTAAAACTACATACCTCTAAAAAAAAAAATATATATATATAACATATATATATATATATATATATATATATATATATATATATATATATATATATATATATATATATATATATATATATATATATAATATATATACCGTATATATATATATATACAGTATATATATATATATATATATATATATATATATATATATATATATTTATATATATATATATATATACATATATATATATATATATATATATATATATATATATATATATATATATATATATATATATATATATATATATATATAATATATATTTTTTTTTTACATGATACCACTACTCACGGGCAATGCCTTTTCGGAGGGCAAAAAAAAAAGTAATAAAATAGATAAAAATTATAAGAAAAAACATTAAATAATGGAAGTGACCCACCACTGTCCCTTGCTACTTTTAATTCCCTCAATTGGGCGCAGACGGGGGATAGAGGAAGATTGTTGAATATAGCGGGGGAAAATAAAAGAAGGCAGGGAGTTCACAAACCAGATGTGGCTGGAAAGAAGAGGTACCACAACGAGTGATCCTTGGGTCTCAATATTCACACAATATTCTTGAGAGGAACAATCTTGTGTTACCAGGGCGACGCAGTGGTGGAGGGATGCGAGAGGTCAATTCTCTCGAAGCACCTGCCGTTGTAATGCCTAGAAAAGGGAATGGGGCACCGACGTCCTGGTGGCCTTGAAGAAGTTTGAGAGTCAGAGAGTATGGGACAGTTTATAAGCCTCTTAGCCTTAGCTTCAACTCTATCAAAAAGGAGGGTGGAACCGGAGCCCCTCAAATGTGCAACAGGATGTTACATCGTGAATAATACCTTTATATATTTGGAACGACCGTTTGGAAGGAAAAAATACGCAATCCGAACAGAATTCCCAGCTTTTGAGGCCATTTTGGCAACCGATGTGATGTGAGTCTCAAGACATTTCACACTATTTATGTTTAGACCTAGAATGTTTATGTTGTTGCGGGTAAGACATTAGAGCCGTCAAAGGGAATAGAAACTTTGTTTCACCTTTAGAGGGAGATATAAAGAATTTAAATATTGTATGAGTTGAAGTACAAATACGATTACTCATTTAGAACTTCCGACCAAATCGGCAAGGAATTGAATCAGAAAGCTGTAGACGAAAGGCATAAACGAAGGAGCACAATTAAAATGAGTGGAAGAATAGAAGTTGAGTCATCGGCATAGGTGAAGAGAATTAAAAGTGCAGCTAAGTAGATCGTTGATGTAAAGTAAAAACACCACAGATAAAACAGAACCATGAGGGCACCACAATTAATAAAAAGGAGGAAGAGGTTGCTCCATCCAACAGGCACAAATGGAGCAGAAAGAAAACTAGACAAGAGTAAGCAAGCGAAGGAGGAAATCGAAGGAAGGCTAGCTTAGAAGTGGCATGCCACTGCCCTGTCAAAGCTTTAGATATGTCGCGCTACCACACAAGACTCACCATGATCCTTAGGCAGAAGACCATAGATCGGTGAGAGATAGGAAGGATATCACCAGTTGATCTCGAACGTCGAAAGCCATCTGGAAGAAGGGAATGAGATTCTATATGATCGAGGAAATGAGAGTTAGGAAGTTTCAAAGATTTTAGATAGTATACAAGTTAAGGCAATAAATAGAATGGACAGTCACAGAAGATTTTACTCTTAATCAGCGGGATTCGAACATTGGACTCCGCGTTGCTGAGTTAACAACAACCGGATGCTCTAACCACAGGCCATCCACGTCCCCAAAAAAAACGCTTCAAACGTAGTTTTTAAAGCACCCGGTTTTCTCATCCCATAAATGCTGAGTACTCAAGGCTTATTATTTTGTTAAAATTATTTTGTTAAAATTATTATTTTGTTAAAAAATTATTTAATATATATATACATATATATATATATATATATATATATACTATATATATATATATATATATATATATATATATATATATATATATATATATATATATATATATATATATATATATATATATATAAAGTATATATATATATATATATATATATATATATATATATATACTCTATATATACTATATACTATATATATATATATATATATATATATATATATATATATACCATATAATATGCATATATATATAAGAGGTGTACCGGAATTCCGGTCCGGCCAGGTGACATTTTCCAGGTTCGGTTCCATTTGAATTTCTGAAAAATCGGGCGGTACGAATACTACTGAAAAATTTGATGGAAGGGATTTATTTTACATAACCCATAGCCCATCTTTTTAACAAAAAATAATAGTATTGTGTAGCATTCATACAGTGATTACATACCTACATTATTATTTAAATAAAGTTTACTCAAGTATAAAAATATAGCATTATAAGATATTCTCATTTAATTCAATTTTAATTTCAAAATATATATATATATATATATATATATATATATATATATATATATATATATATATATATACTATATATATATATATATATATATATATATATATATATATATATATATATATATATATATATATATATCTGCTAATATATATATATATATATAAAGATAACTTTCTTTAAACACTTTTGAAAATATTGCTGAATTGTGGTGTAATAAAAGAAACTGTTCACCAGTATTGGGCGATATTTTTAAACGTTTTTCCTCTAATATATTTCCTGCTTCTGAAAATTTCTCTGAATATATGGGGGAGACTGGAAAGAAGAGTAATTTTTGGGCTAGTACTGCTATGTTTGGAAATTTAGCTTTGGTCACTTTCCACCAATTAAGTAATTCTTCTTTTTCCAGATTAGAAATTGATTTCTCTTTTAAATAAAATTTCAATTTCTTTAAGAGTTTCACCTTTTTCAGAGCCACTGATTTTTCTTTTTTTTTCCTTTTTACACCAACTGACTCGCTGTCATTTTCATCACTTTCACTTTCTTCAAACATAAAATCTAAGTAACTTTGCAGTAATTTCTTTTCTTAATTCTCTTGATGATTTTGAGGTACTTGGTAAATCTAAGTTCATTGTAGATAATGTTCGTTTCTGAAAATGGATGGATGACTCATGGCTTGAACCTTCTTCTGTACTGCTACTACTATTATCACTTTCTACCTTCAATTATTTGCATATTTCTTCAAGCATCTATTTTCTACTCAATTCTCTTATTTCATTAGAAAATAAAGTCAGTTTTTATCTTATGTCTACTACAGTACTTAAAACAATTATCTTGTTTTGATGTATGTCTATTGATCCTTTCTCTTCCTTTTTATTCATAAATCTAAACTCAAATGCCTTCTTCAGCTCTTCTTTTAAAGTCTGAGCTATTCCACCTTGTATTAACATCTTGAATTGGCATAAGTGGGCTTGCAAGATGTGGATCCAAGTCTCTTTGTATTATTTTAAGTTCATTACAGCTTAAAAACTGGAATGATTGAAAGATGTACAAATAAATAATCCTACATTTCTTTATTAAATCACACAGTTCTTTGAGAAAATAAGGTACCTTTAATAACAAATTGAAGTTTATGAATAAAACAAGAAAAGCTTGTGTATCCTGCTAAATTAGTTCCAAGTTTCATGTTGTATGCTCCATCTCGAAGGATCAAATGGATTTTGTTAGGAGGAATTTCCCAATTATTCATCATAATTTCAAAACTCATAGTGATTTTAATTCCTGAATGAGAACCTTCGAAATACTTGCAATTGAGTACACCGTCCATTTTTTTAAACTCGCTGGTAATCCAGAGTGCAGATAAAGAAATAAATGACTCGTTTGAATTATTTAGCTCTCTATATATCTGTAGTAAATGATATCTGATCATTCTTATTCTAGAATACTGCTGATCATAATTTCCTGAGTTGGTAACATCTCTACAAAATATTCTCTACTAGGAATAAAATATTTTGGTTAAGATGGACAATAAGTTCTATGAATCCCTTCTCTTCTTTGACTGTGAATGG
The DNA here is from genome assembly GCA_015478945.1 of Trachelipus rathkii. NCBI lineage: Eukaryota > Metazoa > Arthropoda > Malacostraca > Isopoda > Trachelipodidae > Trachelipus > Trachelipus rathkii. Next base: position 13,270 of record JABUQX010026823.1, read on the forward strand.
CTGGTTACTCATTAAAATTCATTATTTTCTGTGATTTGAGGTCATTGATATGCCAACATTTTTGGAGAAACTCTCCTCAAAACTCACTTATCTCAAGGCTTGGATCTATTTCTTTTGTGGTTTCCCAAGTTCTAGAAAATACAAGACTCTCTCTTTTACAAGTAAAAGTTTTTGACTTCCGATATTCCCTTCGATGAAATTGTTCCATATAATTTTGAAGTTGGATTCTACTAAAAGTAAGATTTAACATGGTTATATATATATATATTTTTAAATTTGTTTGTGTATTTCATTGTTATTTTTAGAATTCAGTTCAGCGATCGGCGGAATTTTTGTAGATTCGGCTAATTCCGGTTCGGCTGGAACTGAAGTACAGTTCCACTAATATATATATCTTTATGCTATGTACATATATATCTACCAGTTCCTCCTTGGCTGAGCCTGTCATGTTTGTGACAGGTTGGCGTGGAGGAGCTTTACTTATTTTACAGATCCCGGTTCCTGAGGAGAGATACTAAGACGTTCTCATGAGAGATGCGTATAGCCTGGATGAGTAGATTCTTCTTCTTCAAAGTCATAGGACCAAATGGAAAAAGCACATATTTCGAAAAATATTAACATGAAAATTTCTTCCACATCTCATTTTTATTTTTAAAATAGAGTATATGCTGCAGATAAATAAAATATTTATATTTTTCTGACATGTTTCGCCTTTTTCCGAATATAAATATTGTGGTGTCAGGCCAAACCATTTTCTGACTACTGAAACTGAAAAAATATCCCACTCTTCTAAAATCAAATTTGCGTACCTCTCTTCTCTAGAATAATGACGGTTACCAAAGTTTATAAAGTTACCTTTGTCTTTAAAATTTTGGAATTTTGAGAAAATAGAGAAAATTAAAAATGAGGTTGGTTCTCTAATTCATTTTTAAGCTTCATGACTTTGTTATTCTGTTATTAAAAAGAATTACCTTAGTATAGGGAATGTTCATGCATGTTTTTTATTATTGGAAATTCTATAATGACTCAATTATTGACGGATATATGGTACTTTTCAGAGTTCAGTTACGGCAGGTAGCTGTCTCTGTCGGTATCCCAAGTAAACTTCAGGTGTTCAGCATTCATATCATCACCATTGTTACTAGCAGTGGGCTCTTCTGAAGTTTCCATTTTTAAGAATCAAAAGAAATATCTCCGCCTCAAACATGGGATTGCCGTAAAAGCTGATTATGCTTCAGGCCGCACCATATCTGGCTGCTTAACCCGGGTTCAAGCACACATGACTCCGGATGTGAAAACCGTAGTCATGGGCCTTGACGCTATGGCCGGAAGCGAAAATTGGCAGAATCAGGCCGCACCATATATAGTTACTTAACCTGTGTTTAAACACATATGAACCCGATAGGAAGAAAATCACTGAGGCTACGAAAAAGGTGAATGCCAATCAAAGTTTATTTATACATTCCCCCTGTGCAAGATATGCATGCATACAACAAAAAACGCATTATTCGGGATTCAGGGGCACCAAGTATGCCAAATACTACCATTGACGATCCTGTGTTCTCACCAGAAAAGATGCGGGAGCATTCTATCCACAGTTATAAATTGTTTGAATCTCTTATGGAAACAAAATACCAATGGCCGGAGAAAAATGTCCTCAGAGGAACCGACATACTTGATCAAGGTGTATACCAAGTTGAAATTTTCAAATTCCCTGTGTTTTCCCTGTTTTTTCCCTGTTCTTCCAAAATTTTCCCTGGACTAAAATAAATGATAAAAACATCATATTTGTTATCAATAGGAAGGTGAAAAAAAACGAAAGCACTCCAGAGCCCACCCTCTAACCATCCCAGTAAACAAATTTTCTTGGCCAGCTTTCACAAATTTAAATGACATCATACAATTTGACATTTTACAAGTGAAATTTATATTTGCATTAAAAAAATTTTAAACAGACTTCCAAAATTATTTATATAGCTAAAGTTATAAATACAATCAATTAATTTTCTAAATATCTGCCAAATATGTTTACCAGGTCCCTGCTTTTGCTTTCATTTTTCCCTTTTCTTTTACTTTATTCAAAATAAAAATTACAAAAACAAAGGTACACAAAAATATAAAAAACATTTGCACATTTTCTTTTCTCTAAAATGAAATAAAAATATTTTTCCTTTTCTCTAAAACAAATAAAATTATTTAATTCTAAACTAAACCTACTAAATAAGTACATTAATCTTAAAAAAAAAAAGTTTATGACTGTTTAAGAAAAGCTATTTTCTCTTCTAAAATATGAAGTTGTTTTTCAGTCTCTTTGACAATATTTCTCTTAACTTCTTCAGCCTCTTTAATCTCAGCTGCTAATTTCCTTTTTTTTTTTTTGCACCTTCCAGAGTTTCTGCTTCTTTGGCACAGTTTTCTTTTTAAGTATGTTTTATACTCTGAAGAAGCATTGTGGCAGTATGACATCATCTCATTTGTAATACAATAATCAACCCCTAAAGTATTTTTCATTTCTTCAGCAATAACTCTTTTAGCAACAACTGACTCTTCACACAAATTTTCTTGTAGACAATGTTTGTTTGTCGAGAAACCTCTCTCTACAGAAGCATTCCCATGAAATAAAGAAAGAATCAGTGTTACAAAGTTTTTGTTTCTTTTTGAACGTTTACATTTTTAAAAATTTCAATGAAAAGTTGATCGAGTTAATTATCAAAATTTTTCAGAAGTTCAAGGACATAGGAATTAGATATCAAAAGTTCATAATCCTCTTTGATTATATCAGCCATCGAACCATCAATTCGCTTGATATCAATGAATTTTTCAACACACATTAATTCTTTCAGTTATTAGAAAGCATTACCTTCGGTGACAAACAACTTAATGCCTTTGTGATGGAATATTTAAGAGGACTTCTTTCTACTAACTTCTGGATAAGTACTTGCAAGAATACATACAATCTTCTCTAAATTTTAAAATTTCTGGAGTTTGCAGCCTTCGATGCATTCCTAATTTCCTCTTTTGCTGTATGATACAGGTCATATTTTCTGCATTTATGATTTTTATCTTTAAAAGTTAATTTTCATTGGCTTTGACGTCTGAACTTTAATAAATATTCGTTTGTACAATTTTATTTAAAGCCTCATCATAGGATATTGATATATAAGAAGTATTTCTCAATACATCTCACATTTTTTTAGTAAAGTAAGGAGGCTAAACCAAATACACATAAATAGGAAAGTTTATCTTTGCTCACACCAAAGGACTGAGCTATCTGCAAATCAGGAAACATCTTACTAAATTGTTTTTGGCAACAATCAGAAGCTCTATTGGAAATATGAGCTTGATTAACAGTCAAACTCTACATTATTTCAGCTTTCTATACATCTTTTGCCTTCCTAAAAGAGACATCCAAGGTAGAACCAACTGAGGCTCCCTAAGAACAAGAACTTGATGCAGAATTATTTGTTTGCAACTGTTTAGAATTAACTGGACAGTACCCAGTACTTTGCTTAACAAAATTGTTCATCATGTCCGGCGAGCTGGATTTTAAGCATTTAGTGATGCTCTGGTGTTTCTTGCTACTTGCATGACTTTTAATGGATTTTGTTGCCATATTGGAAAGGCAAAATTCTTTCTTGCAGTAGATGCACAAAGCGTAATGTTCCGATTTTGATTCTCTGAGCTATTTTGACCATTCTGGATGCAGAGTGGAGTCCAGCCATTGTAAATTAAAACTGGCTTTATAATAGTTTTTTGCCATCTTATTCTAATATTTAAATATTATATAATACAAATTAATTCAATTCTGTAAAATAAAAAAGAGAAATTAGTTAAATGCGCTGATACTGCAGATAAATAAATTTTAATAAAAATAATATTATAAAGATTCAATAACTCAAGAAGTATAAATTCTTAGGCTAAGAAAAAGTCGATATATAAATTTTTTACGTAATTTTACTCCATATTGGACTTATCAACAATTTAAAATTCTAAGTACTAGGAAGAGGAGAATCATGAATGATATTCTTGTGCTCTTTACTTTCCTCCTCCTTCAAAGACAAAACACCTTTCTAACATTCCTTGAGCCAACTGAGCTTCCTTAAGATCTCCCTATTCAAGATAATTTCGAAGTCAATATGTGCTTCACTATACTTCTTTAGGGGTTAAGCAAAAATGATGCCTGATATAAATTGGATTGGATAATTTTATTTTCCCTGTGTTTTCCCTGTTTTCCCTGTTTTCCCTGCACACTTTTCATTTTCCCTGTTGGTATACACCTTGTTGATTATTATCATCTAAATATTGCTACTAGAGGTGGAGTACTTCAAGTCACCCCTCATAGCAAGTATCTTAATAAAGACTCTTTAATTTTAAATTCCCCTTTGTTATTAGATGGTCTACACCCCAACCGTTTATTCTTAGAATCCCTAATGAATAAATGTGGAAATCTATTTAAAATTAACAAAATCTTTGTGAGAACTGTTCCCTATAACTCTCCTACAGTTCGTTCTCAGGTAAATAAAAAGAGACGACCAAGACCATCAAGTTCCATTCGTACTTATTCAACTGACAGAATGACCCAAAATTATATGTTACCTTCGTCTTCTTCTCAATCTTATAATTATGATTATCCCGCAGAAATTATTCCCGAAGCTCGACAGTATGGACATCAAACTCAATCGCAACCTGCTGTTCCATCAGATTATTTTAGAAATCCTAATCCTTATCGTCAAGATATCCCCATCATGAATCTTATTCTGGACCTTCGAATCAACCACAACCCTCTTGTAGTTATACTTCAACTGCAACATGTAACTCTGAGTCTTTTCTGGATCCCCACGTTAAGGTTGTACTGCGTACAAGCTTATGTTGGGCTATGGAGCAGATTAAATGGAATGAAATGACTGACCAACAACAGCAGAAGACTTCTTCAGTATTAATGCAGGAGTTTAACGAGGAGAAAGAAGCTGCTGCTAGTCTTTATTACTTGAAGGGGGCACGGAGGTCCTAAGAAATTTGTGCATAGAAATATTTATTGTAAAATTATTTATAGTTAGTATTTTGAGAGTCCTGAGTATCCTTCCTTGCGCGCTGTTTTCTATGCTCTTTGCCTCTTCACTCCCGTCTTTCTTTGAACGACGTGGAAAATTGAGGTGGGGGTTTAGATTTAGTGGGGGAGGATATAAGGGAGATATTGTTCGTGCATAAGTTGTGTCTTATTGACAACTGGGATAAAAATAGGTATTGGTATAAATTGATAAGCTAATATTTTAACATAGTAATATTTAGAGTTAAGAATGTTTTTTATACAGTCTGGACATTTTTAACCATTTTTGATCCAGCCTGTATGATGATTTTATTATATTGCTTCAATTATATAAAAACCTTGTACAATTTATCGATACTATACCAGTGTTTCTTCCTTTTAGTTTCTTAACCAATGATTTATGACATGATATCTTAATGATAAATCTTTAGAAATAAATAATTATTGTATAAGACAAGCTGAATAGCGAATGAGCAGATATTGTTCCTTGATGTAAATTGAATACCTTGGAAAGGAATTGTCCATTCTTTCAAGGTTAGTGTAATAATGGAAGTAATTAATATATTTTATATGATAATATTTAAATGTAAAACTATCACTTTTTATATTGATCTGAGAGGGTAAACTGGACATTTTTGTTTACAGTTGCTGTCTCGTAAAACCATTGACATCACTATTGTCCCCATTGAAGAAACCCCTTTTGGACATTATCAGGGTAGGTTTCTTAATATACAAAGATCCATGTAATCATGCTGTAATTATATAAAATGTAAATAGTAAAAATATTATTGAACAAAGATAAAAATCTTATTTATTTTTAATAGGGTTTTTAAGATGGGATTCGTCATTTTCGAAGCTGGGATTCATCCTGAATCCTTTCTTCTTCTTTGTCATTTAAATAGTTGTGGATCATTCCCTGTGAATCATACTTCTTCTTGGACCCATTTTTCCCAAATCAATATTCAGTTAAGTAATCATGTATTTGTCTTTGTTGAGTCTGAATTTCTAATTCCTCCTTTACCTTCATATGCATGAATAATATTTGGAAGCATTCGGTTTCCACTCTCGAGTCTGATTCCAGAGCTGTCTGAGCTCTTGTACATATTTGATACATTGGATCCTTTGTATATATTCCCAATGTATATTAACTAATTATAGTCTATAGTCTATTTAAATTCATATATCCTTTATTACCATATTGTTGGGGTTGGATTTTTGTTATATATGAATACCTCACAAACATCCCACTATCTATTTTGAGCGAGTTAAGTAAAGCAAAACTTTTTTATGGTGTGTCAATATCCTTTGATCTTTGATTCTTTATTGAACTATTATTATTTTACTACTGAAAAATATATGATTAATCTTCAACGATAGAAAGATCCGGGAACGATCTATATATTTTTTTTTTTTTGAGTTAGTGTACAGGACCCACCACGACAATGAAGCGGCCACACTGGGCTGAAAAATCAGCGCCATGGGAGGGCCCTGTCATATATGTTTCAAATAAAGAAAAGATTTGATTGGTGAAATGAATATTCAGTCAGTCAAAATAAATAAAAACTAAATAAAATTTTATCCTTGTATTGTTAATAGTCTTAAGATTACATAACAAAATCAAATGCTATAAAGAATATTCACTTCTTGAAGATACAAGAAAATAGTGTTACTGCTAAAGTGGGAAGATTCTAAGATATGGGATAATCTTTTAGAAGGTGTAATGGACCGTAAAGAGTAGGAAAATAACGACAGCGAATAGGGTCAGATGGGGAACAATCAATGAAGATATGATGAACAGACTGCGGGGTGTGTGAGTAGCCAAAATTTGCAAATGGGAGGAGGGTCTCTTGACATATAGTGACTGTGAGTGATATTGGGGTGGCCAATACGGAGGCGTGCAAGTATCACCTCATGTAAGCGTCGTCAGTGGGAGGAAGACCACTCACGATGTTCGGCTTTATGTTTCTGAGTTTCCTTCCCCACCGATCACTCGTCCAGCACTTTTGGAACGAAAGCCCCTGAGCAGGATGGTAATTAGTTGATGGGAGGCGGCCTTGTCGAATGGCATCCGGGAGGTACCTGGAACAACTCCCGAGAGAGGAGGCGGCATCTGGCTTCTCTGTCCGCAATTTTATTGCCAGTTACCCCTACATTAGAGAGGAGTCCAACATAAAATAATTTGTTTTCCCGTCGTGCATTGGAGAGTGAAGAAATTGTTGTACAGCTGATACCATTATGTTTTTAGAATAAGGGGTTTAGTAGTGCGCTAAGCGAATCTGAATAAGCGACATATGAGTGATCTTGGTTAAGGATTAGAATTCTAGAAAGGGCAATCATTATAGCCGTTAACTCTGCTGTTAAAAATTGAAGCATAAGGGGAAGGGCATGGGAGAGGTTGCCGTCAGGAAGGACAGCATATACGCCCACGCTGTCCCCTGTTTTAGAGCCTTCAGTAAACACTGGAGTAAATTCATCGTGAACTGCAGGAATGAGACATGAATGATGCTTTTAACAGGGCAGCAGGATGGCTAGATTTGGAGAGAGATGTCAGAGCCAAGCAAATGGTAGGAGAGGGAAAAGGTGTGTACCCTTCGTCAAAAAAAAAGGCAGCATCTTTTGAAAAGGGATGTTGAGGAAATTAAAGATATTATGAACCGTTCGTCTTTGCAAATGGCCAGTAATTAAGTTCTGAGGTACCTCCTGCAGAATCGGTGTCAGAACAGACGGTATTGCGAAGATAGCTTGTACACATGATGTATTCTCTTGAGAGAGAGAGTAGCATCGTAGTTCAACTTCAAGGCTCACCTGGGGGACGTCAGCCAGTGGAGATACGGATCGCTTCGTTTTGGATGGGATCTAACAGGTGTAGTAGTGTTATGGAGGGCCTGACCATATACTGCACAGCCATAATCCAGTTTATTGGATTAGGGCTACGTAAAGACGCTTAAAAGGGATTTGCGATCAGCACCCCAAGATTTTGAAAAAGCGAGATGACGTAACAGGTCAAAGTGCGATGACAAGTTGTTTTAGGTGTTTAATATGCGGTGCATATGTTAAGTGGTCATCGGATGAGCCCTAGAAATTTGACCTGTGAAGTTACAGGAATGGGCGAGACCATATAAGGTTGGGTTCGCTGGAAGAAGGTGGCCAGTTCTTCGATTCCCTTTTTCTTAAAAAGTACTTTTGTTGGGGAGAAAAATGGAAGCCATGGGAGCTAGCCCTGTGAAATATTTTCAATAGCTAGTTGATTGCCGTTAGAAAAGGGCAGTCTGGCACCGGCTATGTATAATGCTAAGTCATCGACATAGAGAAAAATTGACAGTCGCTGGAATAGAGGTAACAATATCATTAAATTCGAGAGCAAATAGTAGTACATTTAAAACACTACCCCAGAACGCCTTCATTCAGAGTAAAGTGGCGTGACAGAATAGAAGAGCTCGAACTTGCATGGATCTGTTTGACAGAAAGTGAAAAAAGGGAGTTGTCCGCGAAAACCGAGCGAATGGAGTTTAGGGAGAATCCCAGTTCTCCACGTTGTAGTAAGCTTTTCAAGGTCAAAGAAGACGCCAAGAACCATCCCACCAGTTGAAGGCTTCAGTGTCATGGTCTGAGGGTTTAAAAGGGGTCCGCGGTCGAACGATTTTTGAGGAATACAAACTGAAAGTTTGAAAAAGCTTGGCGACTCTCCAGAACAGGGAGAAAGCGGCCTGAAACCATTTTCTCCATTAATTTACAGGTATGGCAGGTCAGTGAAATTGGTCTTTGGTTATCCGCCAGCTTCGGATCTTTCGCAGGTTTGGGGATAGGAATTACAATAGCTGTAGTCCAAATAGATGGAAAAGAGGATTCGATCCAGATTCTGTTATATAGATCAGCAAAAATGCTGATGCTGAGGGATGTATATGACAGAGCATGATATACGAAATCATGTCTGGATTCAAGAGCACCGTCTTTGCTACTCGCCAGTGCAGTTTGATACTCTACAAGTGTAAAAAAGACGGTTTGTAGGTATGATCTTCCCTTTTAGCTGTTGAAAAGTCCTGGCAGTGCTGTGTGTCAGTTCTCAGATTTTGAAAGGCTTCAGTGTAAGCGGAATGAACGCTGGCGAATGGCTTCGCGAAGCATAACTGCTGCATCCGCTACCACCACGCAGGAGCCGAGTCGTATCAGTTATATCAGGTCCATAACGAAGGACTGTGGGTGAGGAGTTATTAGATCGACGAGATATCTGTGTAACTTTTCACACTAAAGGAAGGGGAGTTGTGGAGTTAACAGTCGATATATAATTTCAATATTATTACGTTTGACGGTCGCGACGAGATCTCGCTGCGGCTGCTTTAAAAAATAATCATGTTTGAGGTGTGGTACAGGTCTTTTTGTATTGCCTGTAGAGTTTCTTCTTCTCTCCGTTGGCTTGTGCACGCTCTTGGGACCACCAAGGGGTTGCCGACCGCCTGCCTGAGGAAGACTGCGGGATGCAAGCCTCTGCAGAGATGACTACTTTCTGGAAGAAGCAAAGGCATCATCAACAGTCGAATCTTTTGTGAAAGGAGGAGAAAGAGGGATAAGCGGTGGTCCTGATAAGAGCCCTCCCGCTCGATCCATAACGCCAGCTGGAGTTCAGGTTTTGCATTGGGCTTGGAACAAACTCATTTAATGCTCTATTAGGTAATGATCGCTGCCGAATAAATAATCAAAGCCAGGTAAAACGATCCATAAGGGAATGAGACAAAGGAAATATCAATACAAGAAGAAGTGTGTATCTAAGCGTTCATAGGTAGGGAGTCCTGTAGGCATCCCAGGAAAAGGGGGTTAGAAGATCTTTTAAGATCTTGGATTTGGATAGTGACAGAGTCACCCCATAATGGGTGGCGGAGGTTGAAGTCACTTGTAACAACCGGAGTAGGGAGCTGTTTAAAAAGATCAGCTAAGTCGACCTTAGTAAATTCACTACTTGAAGCTAAGTAGACTGAACATATAGTAATGTCGATGGATAAGTGAATTCTTGCCGCTACTGCATGAGGTTTGGTTTGGAGAGAGGGACTGGGAAATAGGGGATAGATTTGTGAATGAGTATTCCTCCCCTATAATTGTCACCTCTTTCTATAGAAGTTAACGGCGATTTATATTCAAATGAATGAAGTCACGATGACATAGTCGAGGTTCCTGCAAACATACACTTTGGTGTAACATATGGTTATTAGTTGAACAAGTTCTTCGAGATTAGAGTAATAGCCACGACAATTCCATTGAAGGAAAGTAGTATGATGGGTTATGAATATTATGGTGGTGGTCTATTAGAGGCAATTGTCTCTCTATATGTGACTGGGGGTAATGTTAGGGTGGATTACAGATTGAGGAAGGTTGAAGTGGTCTCGGCGAGGAGGGGAACAAAACCTGGGGGGCCAGGGTAGTCATACACCAGAGATTTGTTAGGTTGTATGACCTCTTTTAGGGAGGAGTTTTCAGATGTATTTGGTGAAAGAGCTTCACCATGAATGCGAGATAAGTTGAGTTCAACCAAGTCCAACTTATTATGTGGGTTCGATTGGTCAATAGAAGAGCAACCAAAATGCTCGTGTTTATTAATGGGAGTGGAATCAGCATCTCCCAAGTAAGCAGATTCAGAAATGTGTAAGGGATGTGGAGTTGCTTCCATGGAACTGGGGAAGGAAGATGTTACCGGAAAGGTGTCGTCTTTTTGAGAAGGAGTTGGGGTCGCGATAAAGGGTTCCAATATGGGATTCGTTGGATTGACAAGTTCCGATACTGGAGACTTTGCTAGTAATTCGTCATGGGAGTGATTTTGGGAGATTGGACGATTTAAGTTAGAAATGGGGACCTCTGGGTCTCCCTTCATGCCTCCAATAGAACCAGAGCGCTTGCGGCGTTTGCGTTGGACAGTCTTCCATTCGCCTTTCTCAGAAGCGCAGGAAGTATTAGAAAGAGAGTGGTTCATCATATCAAGCTCCATTTGGGAGCTGTTTTCCATTTTAGAATCCCTTGGGGAGCGCTGAGATGGGGAATTCAGAAGAAGAATTATAGGAAGACTCGGAAGAGCTAGAGTTATCCTGCAACCTATTAGAGGGTTCATTGGTAGGTTGTCCGATAGCTGCGATTGCTTGGGTACAATCTATTAAAGTAGTTGATTTTGTCCCTTGAGTGGACTTATGGCGAGGTCTCTTCTGAGTTACATTTGTTACTTCTGGGGTTAGTGTGTTTTTGTTTAGAAATTTCGGACGCTTTGTATTTTAACGAATAATCTTTAACTTGGCGATTATTCTTTCCTTTGCGTTTGGGGACATCTTTTACAGGAATTTGGTAACGGTGGGAGGTGAATCAAGAGACAAAGAGACAGTCCTCTTACATAAGTTGGACTCATGGGTAGGCATGGTTGTGTATTGAAAAAGTTTTTCAGATTGTGTTGGATGGAACCAACTCAGTTTCATTCACTCTGGTTTGTTGAAGGTTAGTCAGTTAATGGCTTTTTGGACAAGAGATTGAGTCAAGGGCTGCTTTTTCTCAATTTGAGGAGTCGGTGGCGTGGACAATACAGGCAGATGGGATACAGTAGCTGCCTGAGTTTCACTGGGATTTTGGGGAGGAGTTCTGCTGGGATGAGTTTGTGTGGGTGGATTAGCACGCTGGGGAGTGGGGGAAGCAGTGATTGTGGCGTAGGATCGCTTTGGTCTTGTAGGATATTTTTCATCAAGCTGGCGTATGGCATCTCTCCTACTCATTTTGTGTATGGTGCATAGTTCCAGAACCTCCTGTTCAAACAGGTAAGATGGGCATTTGAAAGAAGAAGCACTGGGGTCCTCCACAGTTTCTACAGTTAGGGGTATTTTCACAGGGAGTGTGAAATATTTCTCCGTAGACTGGGCATATTTCATCCGAGTCCCTACCAGGCGTATTTAGGGATGACCAAACATTTGACATTTAGGCAACGTCTGGGTCAGAGGGACAAGCGTCACGAACACTGTCTTAGCCCTAATGTAACTGTAGGTGGATGAAGTGTAAAAGTTAGCAATGAGTGGTTTGTCAGGAGTTTCGACGAGAAATCTATAAGCGTTTGTAACGGAAAATCTTTTCTGTTGGAGATTTCCCATGATGACAGCTGTATCTTCGTCTTTCTGTTCGTAACAGTAAATGGTGCCTTTTAGATGTGTTTCTTATTTCATCAGGAGTAGAAATAGAGGGATATCTGCAAAGAGAGGCGTTAGGGAAGAATAGAACTTTGATTTCGGTTAGCAGCTTGTGCGAGAATGGACCCATTTCTCATTAATAATGTGACTGGAGGATCTTCAACGCCTAAAGCTTTTCAAGTGCATTACTTAGAAGAATGGTTCTGTGCTCAGTAAGAGCTTTGGGTGATGGATACAAGCAGAATGTGATACATCGAGATGATACCATCTGCTGACATTCCCTGGAGGGGTCAGCATATGGAGTGAGCGAATGAGAACGACTGTGATGAGGGGCACCTTGCGGGATTGCCCCCCAGGCGTTTGGGTACCTGGGATGCGGGGGCGTGCCAGGCGACGTCGCGGAGACAGGCAGAGGCCTTCCAGGTGAAGTGGGGGGAGACACAGCATCAATGTTCGAAGTGCAATTCAAAAGAGTAAGTCCATTTATCGGTCCAGGTTCGGGAATCTTTAAATCCATCAGTTTCCGAGGCATCATAAGGTTATCCATGTGTATATTATATTAAAGGGGTCCCCCCTCATGGGTGTCGAGCCCTATGAGGTTTGTGCCCGGAGGACCGCGCTAAGCGGCGGGGAGTCTCTTATTATAGATGTTCCAGAGGGGTCAGGGAAAAAGACCCAAACCTGGTGCTGGGTCGTGTGCACCGAATCACAAACAGGTGATGCGGCTCACACCCCTTCAGCACAGATGACGCCAGATGCCCCCTCCGTAAGGAAGGGTGTCATTGGCGTTCATCTACCTCTCTGAAAAAAAAAAAAACAAAAAAAAACGCCTCTTCGCTCTAGGACGCTGAAGGGCGGGTGGTATATCCGTATATCCCGCCCAACAGCATCCCAGAGAGCCCCCCAACCACAACAAGGTGAGCGATCAACTGGGGTGGGAACGATCTATATAAATATAAAACATTATCTGGGTAAGATCTGTAGGTTGTTATCACAATTGCTTATTTATTTTAAAAGCTCACAATCCTCACTGAATTGTCATCAGTAAGCAGGCCAACAGAGTCCCGAGATTATCTCCCTCCGTTACGGAGAAGGCCTAACCTGCTCCGTATTAAATCTGATGGTGTCAGTTGGTTGCCTGTTCTTACTAGACATTCAAACCACGTCTTTAGATCATCATAAATATCATCTACGTCTTATTGTCTATTTTGACCTTCGAAATCTTCGTTTTCTTCAACCTTCGACTCTACGAGAATTAGTGGAGAGAGGCACCTCTAAGTCGGGTACGAGTGTTCGGTCCCAGCGTGCTTCTCTCCGCAACATATATATATATATATATATATATATATATATATATATATATATATATATATATATATATATATATATATATATATATATCCTCTCTATATATATATATATATATAAGCGTCGAGCAGGGTGACTGGGCGCCTCTTTGGGAGGGTGATTCGGTCACTCTAAAATAAAAATAAAATAAAAATAAAAAAATTTCACTCATTTAATAGCCAGTAGTACTACAAGTTATATTTAGATCATCTTTAATTCTAGAAAGTTTTTATATTTTAAAAAATGTTAGAAATTAGGGTACAAAATGTAAATAGATTTTCACTTTTGAAAAATGTGAGTTTTATCTTAAATTTATAAAATGAAAAATTGTGGATGGATTCTAATTATTTTTTTTCAGTGGATACCCTCGAGTATGTTAGCTTTAAACTGGCAAAATTTTTGATCCAAACAGTATTGAGTGGCAAAAATCACAGGGCCTAACTGGTCCGATTACCCGCCCCGTAAAAGTGATGGAGAGGGTGAAGCGGACCCTCTGTCACCGTATTTTACGTATTATTATAGACACATTTTATTATGTATAATTAAAATTTAAATATAATAAAAGTTATATATTAAGTGAAAATTAAAATAAAAGGGCCATCTATCCCGCCTGAAGCATGAATTCACGAAGTGTCAAATTTTTGAGGGAGAGAGGTGAATCGGACCACCTTATTTTTATTCTTATTTTATTTATCATTATTGACATTTTTATTACTTATACAATTTTAATATGATAAATAATTATTATATTAAGTAAAATTAAATATAAAATTGCATTTATACGTAAAGAATTTAAAGATGGTCCAGATGCCCCCTCAATGAAATTTGGTCCGATTCACCCCTCCTGGTCAGACTGAAAAGACTTTATTAAAAGCTTTTAATAAAACTTTATTATTAGAATTACATTATTATTTTTGTGTGCTTATGACTATAGGACATGATTTTTTAAAGAAAATAAATTCAAAAAGTGCATTAGGGGAGAGTAGACGAAGTTATAACTAAGGTGGTCCAAGTCACCGCCCACTATATATACTGTATATATATTTAACAGGTTCTGTTAAAAAGTGTAATTAAGAAGAAAAAGAGATATTTTTCTTCTTATATTTTATCTCTATTTGGAAATCGTAGGTAAATTATATCACTCCTTGATTTTTTTCTTTCTGCTATATTTCTTTCCTAACGCATGCGCATAATCGTTTTATCACATCTCACTTTTTCCACATAAACACTCATATCAGAGAAACTAAAGCCCAAATTAATCCCCCTCTCCTTCGCCCTTTTCAACCCCAAAGTAATTCTTAAGATTTCACAAATCATTCTGACTTTATCCATGGTACCGAAAAGTTATACTTTACTAAGTGTCCTCGAGTGAAACTTCTGGTAAGCTCAAATTTATTTGGTTTTATAAATTTATTTTCCACACAACAAAAACTTTTACATCCAGTCATAATATTAAAGTTTAACAGATTTTTTTTTCTTTGGTATTATAAAAAGTTCGTCTACCATATCTGGTTGAATTATTTAAAATTTGCTCAAATTTTCTTTTCTTTTTTTCCGAGAACCACAAAATTTTATTTCCTTTATTTGTTCATTTCTAAACCAAACTTTTGTTCTTTTATTTTTTTGTGTCTTTTTGCCAACACTTTGAATGAACTCTTTCAGAGTTTTATTTATAAGTGGAACTAAATACGTCGAACTTCAAGTTCATTTTTTTTTTCTCTTTGAACACTTAATCTATGTAATTTTATATTTTTCCCCACACGTTTAAATAGACATTTTACATGGGTCCATTTCAAAGTGCAAAGTCTTACTTACCTGGCAAATTTTTAAATTTTCTATTTATACATATTTACATCACTTTCCTAGAGCATTTTTAATCTGTAGAAGTAGCCTACTTTTCTCGATTTATCTTGAATTTCTTCATTTTTGTTATCGTTTTGTTCTGAGCTAAAATTAATAATAATAATATTAGTGACAGTGATGGTGAATAATAATAATAAAAAAAAATAATAATAATAATAATAATAATAATAATAATAATAATAATAATAACGACAATAATAATAATAATAATAATAATAATAATAATAATAATAATAATAATAATAATAATAACAAAAATAGTAATAATAATAATAATACTAATAATAATAATAATAATAATAATAATAATAATAATAATAATAATAATAATAATAATAATAATAATAATAATAATAATAATAATAATAATAATAAATAACGATGATGATGGGTTATTGCTCTCGATCCTGGACCTTACTCGTATTTTCTTTTTATAAATTTTTATACATTTCTGACTCCAGTTTCTTTGTTTTGTTTTTTTTATATTTTTCCCACGTCATAGCTATATGTAGTTTTTCCTCCCAAATTATTGCTCCCGTTTTTTTTTAGCTCCTTACCCACGTTTGTTTAGTGATTTGTTTTAAGAATATATTACTTGCTGTCGGAATTTACATTAAAACAGTGATATAACTTACACTACCATTTATACACTACACTTCAGCCACTAGTATAAATTTAACTTGAGATTTTATTTACTAGTTCTGTTTGTAAATTTTTATATTATCTTGGCTCCATTTTTTTTGTTTTAATAAACCTTTGCCTTAATTTTATTAGACCAAGAAGAGATTTTTCTTTTCATTTATTTTTAAATTTAAAGTGTCATATTTTATGTCATAAATTTTTAGGAAAATTTGTTTAAGATTTTTTTTTTTGAAATTCATTACCTTAATGTATTTGACCAAGAAAAGATACTTTTATTTCATTTATTTTTAAATTTAAAGTGTCATATTTTATGTCATAAATTTTTAAGAAAATTTGTTTAAATTTTTTTTTTTGATATATATATATATAATATATTTGATAAGAAAGATACTTTTATTTCATTTATTTTTAAATTTAAAGTGTCATATTTTGTCATAAATTTTTAAGAAAAAATTTGTTTAAAATTTTTTTGGCCATAATAATTTGCTTATAAAATGTTTGTCTGCTCCTTTCGTTTTGATTTTTTTGTTAATTTTTTTTATATCTATTTAGGACCTATCATCCTCGCAGATTATTTGTTAATAAAATTGATCGCACTCATGGTCCCGTCCATTTAATTTACAAAACCTTGACCTTAAACTCGCCCAAGATATTTTGGCAAAATATATATATATTTTATATATGCTT
>JABUQX010026823.1:35000-53878 GCA_015478945.1 Trachelipus rathkii
TAAAAAATAAAAACCAATTTTAAAAAAAAGATTTAAAAAAAAACATGTTTTTAAACAACTCTAGGGGTGACACCCTTCTGCACTAGTATTAGCTACCCCTTTATAAACAGTACCTACCCAAAAATCAAAAAACTAAATATTTTAGTCTAAAAAGTAATTTCTATATCGTACCCCATTCAAGAAGTTATTCCTTAGATTGATGATACGTTTACGATATTGATATATTGAAAACTCAAATTTCAATATATTGAAATAAATAAATTTTCTTGAGCCAATCATTTGAATACAAGGAAGATGAACATTTGTCTATGAGGGGCTGTGTCCAATGTAATTTAACTATTTTAATATAACTATATTAATAGTAGTCAAATATTGAAATATTTAATATCGATTATCCCTTTATCAGTCTATCAATTTTCAAATGGAGCCATCCATGTATGATAATAGGCATGCCTTTACATAGAATTTATTTTAGGATTTTTGTTATTTAATGTATATATAGCATCGGGCAGGGTGACGTGGACCACTTTAGGTATAACTTCGTCTCCCCACTTTCCCCTAATAGGCTACACTTTTTGGAATTTTTTTCTTCTGAAAATAAATAATAATGTAATTCTAATAATAATAGTTTTATTAAAGTTTAAATAAAGCTCATTTAGGCTCCCCTTGGAGGGGTGAATTGGGTCACCATAGTGGGGTGAATTGGGCCATCTGTTTAAATTCCTCTTTTATGTATAAATTCAATTTTATATTTTAATTTTTACTTAATATAGAATTGTTTATTATATTAAAATTAGTAATAAGTAATAAAAATGTCAATAATGATACATAAAATAAGAATAAAAATGTGGTGGCCCAATTCACCCCTCTCATGGGACAAATTTTAACACTTTTTGGAATTCATATTCATAAAAATTTCATTTTTTATTTTAATTCTTACTTAATTTAAGTAACTGTTTATTATATTAAAATTAGCTATACATATTAAAAATGTCAATAATAATACATAAAATAAGAATAACAATGGGCCCGATTCACCCCATCATCAATTTTTATGGCGGGTGAATCTGTGAAGATAGTGATTTATGCACTGTTTTGAACAAAAATTTACTTTGCCAGTTTAAAGCTAACATATTCAACTGTATACACTGAAAATAATAATTAAAATCTAGTCCTACTTTTCATTATATAACAAATTCAAAAAAACTCATTTCAAAAGTGAAATTCTGTTGGGCATTTTATACCCTAATATATTAACTCCGTTTCCGAAGCCCGACTGAAGCGGAGCGGGCACACGGGCACACTATGCATCGTTCCCGACCCGTTTGCGCACTTCACGTCACGCAAACGTCTGATCAGGCTTAATTTGTTGCAAAATCCTCGAATTCAGGAATTATTGACGGGCGGGCGGGCTGCAGAGGATACTTTGCTTACAAAAATTTCTTTACAAAATAAAGCATGTGTCGGAAATAGCTTGCCAAAAGTTTTTTAATATTTTAGTTAACTTTTATATTAAGGATACTAATATATCATATTATTTCATAAAATAGATAAATATAAGTATAAGTGTATTGTTTACAATTGTCAGCTGATCCGACGGGCGCGCTCAGGCCGTTTCCAGGTACTCAAATTTCCTGTTCTCTGATTGGTTAATGTAATTTTTTTCCAATTCGAAGCGTTTCCGAGTCGATTTTGCACACGGGCTGCACTCGGGCTTCGGGAACAGTGTTTCTTTCAGGCATACTTCCGGGGGGGCATTGCCCCCCCGGAGACAGTCGAGTGCCCCCCGGAGAAAATCGAGCGTAAATTAATTTTTGTCGTAAATTATGAAAATACAAAGCAAATAAATATAAAAGTATGTTTAAATCTATATTATCTAACCATAAATAATAAAATCAGCCAGAACATGGAAACTTGCTAGATATGGCCATAAAATAACAAAGTTGTCAATTCTGACCTCTGAGAAGTCGCGAACGTTTGAGAACGTTATGTGAGAAAATAGATATTTTTCGATATTTAAATATTTTTCAAAATATATAAGTATTTTTCAAAATCCATGTTTTGCATTTGTCAAAACTCCTAAACTATTCGTGGAAATGACTTCAAACTTGTAAAATATGCATAGATAGGTCCATTACCTATAATCGTTGAGAACTTTTTCAATTTATACAGTTTGTGCTGCAGTTGTCCAATTTGACCCACTTTTTTGGGGATTTTGAAATAAAAAATTGCGATAATTTTTCTATACTCATCTGATCAACATCAAATTTTAGGGCTTGTATAGTGGAGGAGGTTACATTTTTACTTAGATAATTTCTTTGTATATTCATTAGGACTGGATTTTCTTGGAACAAATTTTCAAAAAATTTTTTTTTGAAAATTTAAAAAATTTTTTGAGTATACAAAACAATTATCCTAAGTAAAAAGATGCATCTTACCCGACTCTAAAGAAAATTTGATATTGATCAGATAGGTAGAAAAAAATTATCGCAATTTTTCATTTCAAAATCCCCAAAAAGTGGGTTTGGAAATAAACACAAAAAATCGAAAAAGTACTTCTCAACGATTGTAGGTAATGGACATATCTATGCATATATCAATTTTGAAGTCTCTTATCCACGAATACAGGTTAGGAGGTTTTGACAAATGTCAAAAACACGGATTTGAAAAATTGAAAATTCTGAAGAATGACTACAGACACAGAAGAACACCCAGCTCATAATGTTTTAGAGGTAAAAAAAGCTACAGTTTGGTGTTTATAGAGTCAAAATCGGCTGAAAAAATTCGAATTTTATGTCCTTTTTATGTGGGGCTGAAAATGGGGCTCAACCCGAGCCCAATATTTGGATCTTTGCCCTCTTAATTTAAAAGAAGTAGCTTACACTACTAAATATTAGAGTTTGATCGAAAGTATTTTGGACAAATTGAATGATGATTTTAAAACATGGAGAGAAAATCAAAGTGATAGGTCAGCAGCAAGGACACTGCCGATGAGCTTCTGTTATGTATGGGTGAAGTTTTGAAAAATGAGTTGAAAAAAAACATTGAAAAACAAGAAGTTCTCCGTTTCAGCAGATGAGAGCTACTTTAAAGAAATGAAATGGAGCTTAGAATATTGTTTAGAGTAGTGGAGGTTAAAAATCCCGTAGAAAAGTTCTTGTCAATTGTTAAAATACCCAATGGAAAAGCAGAAACTATTGCAAATGCTATTGATAAGGAGCTGACTGATCTTGATTTAAATTATGACAACATTATTGCTTTTGGATTTGATAGTGCTTCTAATATGGCTGGAAAAGTTGGAGGTGTAAGAAAAAGGCTTTCAGAAAAGGCAAACAAAGAAGTTCTCTATATACACTGTAGAGCACATATATTGTCCCTGGCAGCAGCCTCCTGCAGGAATAAAAATCAGGAGGTCAAAAGATTTTTATATATTTTGAAAGACATTTAAAAACTGTTTAGCAAGTCGCCAAAAAAAGAAAATATTTTGCATGATATTCAATCATTAATCAATGATCCAATCCTCAAGATTCCAGAATGCATTGAAGTGAGATGGTTGTCTCATTATAAGATAGTGAATGCTGTCTTCAGGAGCTTAAAGTCAATTTTGATGGCTTGTGAGCATATCAACAAAAGACCTTGCATCACTTGCAGGGGGCATCTTGCTGGAAATCAGAAATGAAAGTTTCCTTGTCACCTGTTATGTAATGAATGAACTCCCTAGTGCACTCTCTCTTATCTTAGCAATGCTTTGCAAAAGAAGGACTTTAGTATGACCAAAGTCATCCCCTAATTACTGGAACAAAATTGCACCTGCAAAATATTGCAAATCAGTGTAGGGACGTCAATAGTGACACAAAAAAACGTTAGGTGTGAAATAATGGAGAAGTTTGCATCTGAAGTGCGCTTGGATGAAGATGAAAAAAAGCATTTAAAAGGCATGAAATATACTGCGATAGTGTAATCGAAGAAATTGAAGAAAGGTTCAACGACAAATCAATTGATATAATGATATCTGCTAGTCGCTTTGTGACGTTTCAGTCATTAACAAATTTACCGGATATTGAAGTTAAAAAATTTTGTGACAGATTTCCGATGCTTAATACTGAAGGTGTACTAGCTGACCTGAACTCCTTCAATTTTTATATCAATTCCATGCTCGAAATCAAAATATTTAAAGCAGATGAAAGTCCGTTGTCGAAAATATTGGAAGCGGACGTGGGGTATTGCGAGTTACAAAAGCTCTGTGAAATCCTTCTTGTCATTCCTGTAACGACAGCTTCGGTAGAAAGATCGTTCAGTACTATGAACCAAATACTAAGTAAGACAAAAATAGAATGCTGCCAGAAACCTTAATGCATTGTATGATGATAAGCATCGAGGGGTATGAGATTCCAACTGAGGATTTTCTAGAAAAAAACAGTAGACTTGTATGCGACGAAGAAAACTCGTCGTATACGATTCCTTTAAACTTACTTTTTTATTTGAATAATAAGATTAGGAAAAAAAAATTGAAATATATATATATATATATATATATATATATATATATATATATATATATATATATATATATATATATATATATATATATATATATATATATATATATATATATATATATATATATATATATATATATATATATATATATATATATATATATATATATATATATATATATATATATTATATATATATATATATATATATATATATATATATATATATATATATATATATATATATATATATATATATATATTTATAAATATGCAATATATATATATATATATATATATATATATATATATACGGGATATATATATATATATATATATATATATATATATATATATATATATATATATATATATATATATATATATATATATATATATATATATATATATATATATATATATATATATATATATATATATATATATATATATATATATATATATTTTTTTTTTAATATTATTTTTTTATTTTTAAATTCATATTACTCATATATTTTATTATATTCTCTCATAATAATATTTTCGTACTTTATGTTATTTGTTTATCTAAATTTCAGAAATAGATTGCTATATTTTTACAACTAAAGATTTGGTTATATTTCGGATATTTACTAATTCAGTAAGACAGTAACTAATAAGACTAAGATTTGCTGACAAGTGACAAGAATATCATTATCCTTTAATTTTATGTAATTTATGTTATACTTATGTGTCCACCCGAACCTCTGTAAAGCCCTCCCTGAGAGGAAAGGTGTGTGGTTTTATTTGACGTTGGTCAACAAAGACCTTTCTCTCTTTTTCCACTTTGGAAACTATTATATGCTGCCTCTACTTCTTTCCGATATATATTTGCACTGGAGCTATTACCACGCCTGACAAGGAGTCCCTGTGTTCGGGCGCCAGTTTAATGGCGAGTGGGGAAATGGGGTACAATAGTTTAGGTTTAATGTGTAGGGAAGTATTATTGTATGTGTTCTGGGGCTACCCGACAGGTCCTCCTATCTATTGCTCCACCTCCTCTCTACAATAAACAACAATCTCTTTTTTACTTACTTTTAGTCTTCTGGCCTTTTCCAACGGCCGGATCCAGGAATGTGGACTCCTTGAATGCGCACTTTTGTTTAGCTCCTGAATCTTTATCTGATGATGCAATACTTTTTTAATAATCCCTATTCTCAGGGCTATTGACACACGCTCAAGTACAATTTTTTTTTATTTTTATATAAACTTACAACAAAAATTGTTTTTATTTACAAACGTCGCTATTGGTAGGTGAATTACTTAGGCAGGTTCTATCTTAACTATTAGTATTTCCAGATTCCACCTAGTCATGCTTCATCTTAAGTCTCAACTATTCGTGTTTCCGGATTTCACAAAATCCGTAATTCCCTTCAATACTTTTCTTAAACATCTAACTCCTCTCTCTTACAACTTATTCTACTTCTTATCTTCTTTCTTGCCTCAGTTTGCGTGCTGTGCCGCATGCGGGAGAAAAGAGTGGATAGATATGAGAAGTGGGTTTTTAGGAATTACGTTTTTTTCTTTTTTCAGGAAAGTTAGTTTTGTGGCCTGTCGATAGTAATTAATAAAATTTATTTATATTAATATTTAATAATATTCACAGTATTTAAAGTAAACTAAAAAAATGCCCAAAGCTAGATGTCACTCTGGAGGAAGAATTAGATCCAATGAATGGAATGAAGTAACATTTCAGGATGAGGAACCAAATAGGGTGATTTGTAATTACTGCCATGAAAGTATTATTAGAAAAATTGAAAGAGTTAAGGCTCATCTTGAAAAGTGTAAACTTAAAAGAACACATGAAGATTCCTCCGTTATATCTGAGGCTTCTGAGTTTGAGCATTCCATAATTTCTGATTTAAGCATCAGAAGTAATACAGGTCATAGAAGTGATGAAAGTTTAGTAGAACCAAGTACATCTGCATCATTTTGCTTTAGCTCTTCTACACCAAAAATCAAGAAGCAAAAAACGCTATCTAATTTTGTTGTTGTTACTAGACCTGATGAAAAAGAAAATCTTGATTTAAATATAGCCAAATATATTTTCTCCTGCAATATACCTTTTAGCACTGTTGAAAATAATGAATTCAAGACCATGATTAGAACTCTTCGACCTGGCTATGAACCTCCAAATCGTAAATCTATTGGATCTACTTTACTTGCAAAGGTAAATGAAGAAGCAATAAAAGCATTCCAGTCTGATGAAACGAGTGAATCAGTAACGCTTTTACAAGATGGATGGAGCTCTGTTACAAACGATCCTATGATTGCTCACAGTTTACATAATGGCAAACAAACTTACCTTTTGTCTACTACAGATGCAGGCAGCCAAAAGAAAACAGCAGAATACAGTGCTCAACTGGCAAAAGAAGCAATTAAAATTACCAGGGAAAAATATAATAAACAGGTAAGTAAGCTGTATAATCTTTCTGAATTTAGTGCATCACACATTTATTAGTATATTCATTAAGAAAATAAAATTTTCCATCACATTAATTTTAATAATTTAAATTTGCCCATAGGTTTTTGCTCTATGCTCTGATAACGAAAATAAAATGATTCGTATGAAAGAAATTATTAAAGAAGAGTTCCCAGAAATAATAACTTACGGATGTTCAGCTCATTATTTAAATTTAGTTGAAAAGGAGGTATCTACAAAGACAATTCTAAAACATATTGTTGAAGTCAATAAATACTTTCGAAATCATCACAGACCTCATGTAAGCAATTGTATCACATTTCACAATATTTTTTTTATTGTTAATTTGCTATACAAAATATTCAAAACTTTGATGTAGATACTTGGATATTATTCTTGTATTGCATAGTCTGCATTATTAAAATTTTAAATATACCGTATATTTGTTACAGGGCTGGCTAGTTGAAAAAGGAGGCATGATGCCTCAATTGCCCAATGACACTCGTTGGAACTCCCAATTGGACTGCATTAAAACGTATTTGGAAAACCATTCTTTATATATAGAAATAAGAGGAGAACATATGGAAGATATTGATAGTAATATTGGCAAGTTAATTGATAATGTATCCCTTAAAAGGGAAGCAATGAACATGCAGATACAGCTCCAGACTGTTGGAGCAGCTCTTAATAAGGTAAAGATTAATGACTTAATGAATTAATATAGCGTCTAGCGACTACTGTATTAGTAATTATAAAATGATTAAAATCAGATTCACAAAAGCTGCAAAGCATAATTAAACTGCTATTTTTGTTTATTGTCATCAATTTTGTACAACAAATCATATTTTTCAGCAGATAAGATTATTTCACAATTCACATTCATTTCAGCTCCAAGCAGACACTACAATGATCGCAGATTCTGTTGAAATCTGGCTGGACCTAATTGAGGATGAGAAACTATCTCCTTACAGAAATGAAATCTTAAGAAGATTCAATGCTGCAGTGGGCCCATGCCATTACTTAGCAAATTTGACACATCCACATTATAAAAGGTTATTTATAACTTGATAATTAAACATTCATGCCCAATTCATACTTTAGTATATATTATAGTAATATGTATATATATATATATATATATATAATTAATATTTATATATATATAATTATATTTATATTATGATATATATATATATATATATATATATATATATTATATATATATGTATATATATATAATATATATGTATATATAACTATATATATATAATATATATATATATATATATATATATATATGATATATATATATATATTATATTATATATATATATAATATAACTATATATATATATATATATATATATATAATATATATTATATATATGTTGTGTGTGTGTGTGGTGTGTGTTTGTGTGTGTGGTTTTTTTCTCAAAACTTTTACTTAATTTTTTTCCCGGTGCAATAACGTACCTTAACCTCTTAACTTTAAAAGGAGTCATAGAAGATGATAGAACAGAAAAAGAGAAATATATATATATAATATATATATATATAATATATATATATATATTAATAATATATATAATATATATATAATTATAGATATATATATATAATTATATATAATATATATATATATATATTATATATATATAATAATATACTAGATAATATATATACTAAATATATATAGTATATATATATATAACAAAATATATTTTATGATATTTATTTTATTTATTTATCAGTAAATTGTGGTATAGTCTCTTGAACATCGATAAAACAGACTGAAAAATGGTGCATGAGTTTCATCGCTGATTTTATAAGAGGGCCTATTTTCGTTTAACTAGAGATAGTTCTATATTTTCTCCACATTATTTTGAAAAAACTTTTGTTCAATCCACCCGAGCATCAGATTGGTGGAGAATAATTAACCTGAAAGAACAAAAAATGCAGGTTCTTCCAGAAAATTTTCCCAAATTTTTAGTAAACTTACATAATTGCCCTGCAAGTTCAGGTTCTATTGAAAGAATTTTATCGACCTTTGGGCAAGTGTGGACCAAAGTAAGAAACAGGCTAGGGATGGAAAAAGCAGAGATGCTTGTGCGGGTTAATAGATATTTGAAAGGTCGCAATGTTCAGACTGATGAATGAAAATAAGTTCTTAAATATGTTTTATACTGAAGTCTAAAGGTAATTCAACTTCAAGAAAGTAACTTTTTTGTATTTTTTTTAATAAAGTTCTTAATTACAAATGATTTATCTACTTTTTTTTACCTTTATGTTTATAATATAATGAATTATTGATAAAAAAAACATTTGCATATGAAATAACCTGAAAAATATATAAAACTTTTACACATTTCAATTTTGGGTTTTGATTGGGTTTTTGGCCTTGGGTTTTTGGCCTTGAGTTTTTGGGTGGTGGGTTTTTGGGTGCCAACCCTGACTTCTTATCTTCTTTCTTGCCTCAGTTTGCTTGCTGTGCCGCATGCGGGAGAAAAGAGTGGATAGATAAGAGAAGTGGGTTTCTAGGAATTACGTGTAATTGTGGGGTTAGTAAGGAAGAGGAAAAGTGAGTGAAAAATGTACAGCTATTGTAATTAAAGTTCCCTATCTTTAAACTCTGTCTCTTTCCTTCACGTACGAAACTCTTCTCCTATTTCCAATAGATTATGGGTACGTTGATCTTCAGGCTATAGACGATACGTGTCAAAAGATAGTCTTCAGCCTTGAGCAATTCTGCAAATCTGCACATTCATGGATTGAAACAGCAATGTACAAATCTCACAGAGCAAAATCTTGCAAGTAATCCCAAAATCAAGGTATTTCTTCACTCAATTGACTTCTGGTTAATATCCAACCAAATGCCCAAAAACAAGATTATGGAAGAAGAATCCTGAACAAAAACCCTGGAAAAATATACCGTATATACATTGTATTAATGTAATGTATATGCCTTGCAAGATCAATTAAGTAAAAACATTTATATCTCTTTCAGACTTTCTTCATTCTTATTTGAATAGTTTATGATTTTTTTTTCAATCTAATATTCGAAACATGAAGTGTGAATCTATATTATTTCAATTTTTCTCAACTCACAATCATTCACCTTTTTATTCAACTAAATATAAATTCCCAAATACCTATTAATGAGGGTTTTGTGGTGGTTCTATAAATTCCTCTCCACAGTGTCCTTGAACTATTCTTTGGATAGATCTAATTCTTCCAGAGATACTTTCTAAAATGATTCCTACTGCTGTGTAAAAGCTTTCAAAATTATGAATTGATCATTTAAACATTTCTAAAAAATGTTATGAATCTCATCAAGCCTGGAATGAGAAAAAGACTTATAGTATACTGTATGAAGTATTACTTATAAATATCGACTATACAAAAAAAAAATAATTTATTGATTTTACTCTTAATAGTAATAATTCCCTCATTATAAGAAAGGGGACTCAGTCTCCCTTTCAACGCTGGTCAGGGAAAATTCCCCCCCTTTCTTTTAACAGGCACTCTCCCACATTCATCCATGTTATCGGTTTGTTAGTTTTAAAATAATTTCTATATATTAAAAGAATCTTCCGTATTAGGTTTCTATGGAACTGTGTCCATGGTACCTTTTAATATTTACAATTTTGTTGGGGGAGAACAAGGGATACATAATAAGGGGGTGGCAAAAATGACTGGGCTTATTATGGGTCTCGATGATGTCAATTTTTTTCTCCTGTTCATTAATATGGCCGAAATCTTGTACATGATCTGTAAAAAGAGGGAAAAATGGTGTAGCATATGCAAGAGTGTGTGTTTCTACTCCCGCACAACTCTTAAAGTCCACTCTCCTCTCCAACAATTGGCATCAAAATGATTCTAAATGTAACTATTAATGACTTTTTGAGCGGCGGGGTCGAAACACAAAATCTTACTTTCTCACCCAAGTTGCTTTTAATTATCTAATTAACCTACACCACTTGGTGTGGAGCAGAAGATTTTCAAGTAATAATTAACCGTAGTATCAACATTTAAATTTGGTAAATTAATAAAAGCACCTTTTGTTGTAAGAGATAATCAGTAATTAATTATAAAAACATCATTATTTCCATTTATTTGTAATTTGTAAATTATGTAAAGTTAGGTAGTTTATATAGTTGAGTGGGTAATAGTAGTATTAGTAGTAGAAAAAGAAATTAGTTTGGAAAAGTGTTTATACTCTAAAGGTGTATTCATTATATATGGGAAATCCAAGACACAACCCTGAGAACGGGTGAAACATCTTATTGCTGGGTCTCTAACAATTAATTCAGAACCTACTGGAACATCTCTACCATGTCCTCCAACTGATGATCTTAAGTTTCTCCTAGGTAAGAACAATTCTCCTTCAATAGAATAGGATGGAGGTAGATCTATATCCGTAACTGAAGGTACATTAGTTACTTTGTAATTGTCTGCTAAAATTTTACGTAATGGATTATGAGCCTCAATACTCCCATTTGATAATTCACAACTATTTTCATAAATATTTGTTAAATTCAAAAACCCATCTTCTCTAACAAAACTGGGATTTTCTGTTTCATTGTGTTCCGGAGGGTTCACATACAAAGATGCATTATCCCATTCCATGTCAAAGGCTTTAGTTGTTGGAGTGTCTTGAAACATTTGCTTCAGGAATGTATATCCTGAGCCTTCTGGAGATGTCCATCCACTTTCTGGGTTCTCAAATCCAAGAAATGAGTCCACCTGATCATTTTGGCAAGTTGGAGGACCATTCTCAATTGTTACATTTGGATGAATCACTGAACTGATGGATCCATCAAAATTTTCAGAAAACGTGTTAGTACAGATATCTACGGGGAATTTAGAAATGTTAGTAATAGGCGAAGTTTGTGAAGGTGTTTTTAAATATCGTATAGGTAAAATAGGTGAAATAATAGGAGATATAATAGAAGAAATAGGAGAGGAAGATAGAGTATAAGAAACTTCAGTTACCTCCCCATTAAGATTTGAATCCCCAGCAAGCATATCTGCATTGTAATTGTGTGCAAAAATTTTATTTGTCCTTTCATGCTTTGTAGGTCTTTAACTTGGTCTATTAATTGTGATAATGTTTTGAGGTGCACAGGTGGAAGAGGATTTGCATCTAAAAACCCTTCAAATTCATCATCCTCATCACTAAATAGAGAATCATTCTCCCCTTGATAACCATCCTGTTCTGGGTCTAAACCAGGTCTATTAAAGTCTATTTCCTCTTGAGTTATATCATCTGCTACATCGCCATTCGCATCCTCACCTATCACAGGATCAGCAATAGAAAAACCAATTCCTTTAAATAGCGTTTCTTTCGCAATATCCCGGATGTCTATCCACTTTCGTAAATGTGAATAATGAACTCTTTCCTCTCGCCCTTCTCGTCCATTTGAATTTGCTACTCTTCTAACCTTATAAGTCACTTTATTATCATTCACTTGAGTTATAACAAAAGGTCCTTCCCAGCGTATCTTAAACTTGTTAACTACTTCATGACCCTTGAAAATAACTTTCTTTGCTACTTTTTGTCCCTTACGATATGGGGAAAAGTTAATTGTTCCTTCATTCCAATATTGAGGATAACTGTGTGTGGTTTCCAAATGGGCCAAACTTTAAAAATATTATCTGATGGAGATGCCTTCAGTGAACTGTGCAGGGTGTGGTTATAGGTGACCACTGATACTGGTAGTTCTTCATCCCAAGTGGATGAATTTTCAGAGACTAGGCATTTCAGCAACTGAATAAGACTTCTATTGAATCGTTCACAAATTCCGTTACTGGAGGGATGTAATGGTGAAGTTCGGATGTGTTTAATATTAAATTCTGATAAAACTTTTTGAAATCTATCTGCAACAAACTCCATACCATTATCAGTTAACATTCTTGTTGGAATCTTTGGCAAGAATGGTAAAATTTGGTCTCTTAGTACTGAAGCTACTGTACAACTCTGTTTATTTCTAATTGGTACTACACTGACCCATTTAGTGAAATGGTCTATAAGAACAACAACATATTGGTTACCCGATTTAGTTACTGGAAACGGAAGCAAGTCCATTGCAACCAAGTCAAAAGGGCAACTGGCTACAATTTTCAAAGTAGGAGGCACTATATTACTGGAGTGTGTTTTTAGCTTTTGACAAGTGGGACAACATTTCACTATATCTGACACTACTTGATTCACCCGTGGGTGCCAAAAATATTTGTATATTAATTCCAGCAATTTATTTCGACCAATATGGGCACAGTTCCAATGTAATTTTAGTATTACTGCAATCATTAAGTCAAATGATATTACATACAATCTCTTCCCATGTTCATGCTGATAGTACAGAATCCCATTCTCAAAAATAAGTTTGTCTGATGAGATTTGAACAGTTGCAAATTATTACGCCATTGAGAAACAGGTATTCTGTCTCGAACATTCTTAATTACATGATACCAGTAAGTGGTTAGTAGTTTGATTGTCAATGACATCTGTTTCATTGATATTATGATGGGCAACATCAATGTCTTCATATATTGGGACAACAGCATTAATATTAATAATGATCTCATTCATATTGGGTCTTATCACAGAAAGCTGTTTTAAATAATTATAGTGTATTCCTCCGAGACATTTTAATGTACACACTTTATCTGGGTATTGGGATCCGTAAATTATTGGTTTATCATCATTATAATAAATGGTAACTTTTGTACGAAAGATGTTGCAAAAAGCTTCAATCATTTCAGGAATAGGAACTTGCCCACTATTATTCATGGATTTGACCTTCTTTCGAATATCTCTTTCCTTGAGATTATATCTTCCTATATTTTTCAACATTTCACTGACCACCGTTGAACGTAATTCAAGGTGACTATCCATAGACCCATACAGAAACAATGAAAAACATCTAAAAAGAGCATCTCCTCCACCAGGTACTTCAACCAGTTCAAATCCCACTGGGATGAATTCAACAGAGTTTGGAACATCAATGGAAGAGTTTTCTTGCGAACTGTCAGGAACCGGAGACCTAGACAATGCATCAGCTACTGTATTATTCTTTCCCACAATGTGTCTAATTTCAAAGTTGAATTCATTTAATTCTTCCCAGGTACGTGCAACTCTTCCATCAACCATGCTCAGGATTTGTATCGCTGGGTGTTAGATGAGAGGGAGCTTTGGTAGTATCGCAGTATAAATTAGTACTCTTAGCAATATTTCCTTATACTACCCTAATACAGAGTTCATATACGCTTTCCTTTTGTACAACGTTGAGATCGTTAACAGTCCACGCACCGTAAAAGCAAGTCATCTCCTTAAATCTATCATCTATCACACTATAGTTCTTCTGTGGCCCGCTAAAGGTGGTAGATATATAAGCTATGGGACGATGTTCGTCGTTTTGCCTCTGCGAAAGACACGCCCCAGCACCTACATTTGAGGCATCTACATGAAGTTCCAACGGGGATGCTTCAGGACTATAATCTGGAAACCCAAGAAGTGTTGGATTCACTAAGGCCTGTTTCAATTGCTCAAAGGCGGTTTGACATTCAAGAGTCCAGGTAACAGTTTTTCCTCCTGTCTGAGCTGATAACAGTTTTTCCTCTCTTTTTGGGATGTGATGATGATAGAAATTCACCATCCCTAGGAACTGTCAGTTGCTTCACTGTCGTTGGAACAGGAAATTCTAAGGCTCCACTTAGATTCTTGTCCAGTGGTAAAATTCCCCTTTCAGATATATTATGGCCCAAGAATTCTACTTCTTTCCTGCATAACCGTGTTTTCTTCGGTCTCAACTTATATCCATTGACTTCCAACGCTGAAAGTACTTTCTCTAGTGTTGTAAGATGTTCATCAAAGGATCTGCCCAGGACGATGATGTCATCTAAATATACCATTACTTGGTTCCAAGGTAAGCCCACCAAAGCTATCATCATGCCTCTCTGGAAGGTGGCAGGGCCATTTTTGACAAAGAAGGGCATCTTCAGGTATTCATACTGTCCAAAAGGTGTTGAGAAAGCAGTTTTTTCAACACTATCAGGATCCATGGCAACCTGATAATATCCTTTTATAAGATCTATAGTTGTAAAATACGCAGTCCCATGCATGTTATAGATCATGTCTACAAGGTTTGGTAGTGGAATTGAATATCCTTTGGTCACACTATTCAACTTCCTGTAGTCTATACAAAGTCGTAAAGACCCATCAGGTTTTCTCACAGGGACTACCGGAGCTGAATATGGAGATTGCTAGGGCATATTATATTTCCTTCCAAGAGGTCAGCACATTCTTTCTCAATTTCTTGGGCAATTGGACCTTGAAATCTCCTTACTGGAATACAGACAGGTTTATCTGTCTCCAGTTCAATTGTATGCATTATATTGGATGCAACTCCTACATCATTATCTCCAGTACTTAAAACTGTTGGATGCTTCAGTAACACGCAGATGAGTTGTTCCTTTTGATCAGCTGTTATTGAAAGATCTTCTAACTGAAACTCTGAATTAATCTTTCCCACATCCCAATATTCTACTGGGTCTGCAATAGAGAAATCAGGGGTACCCTGATTTATAGATACTAATGAATCATCATCTACTGGTTTAATCTTTCCTACTACAGTATGCTTGCGAATATACTGGTCTTTCTCAGTATTATTGAGAATTGCCATCTGTGGATTATCTAATCTAAGATCAAAAATCCCAGGTACTATATAACCCCGTGAGTGTTCTACTCCCTGAAATTCAACTAAAGGATGACGCCTATCTATATTTAGATAAGGGACTCTAATTGGTACCATTTTACATTGGTGGGGCTTTATAACTACTGATTCTGGTACTATACAATTGTAGAAAGGTATAATAGAACTGATGTCCTTACCTACAGTGGTAAGTTTATTATTTGTTCTATGTACTAGCTCACGTCGGGTTAGATCAGGGAGGAGATTGTTCTCCTTTAAGGTAACAGCACCTAACACTACCTGATGTGTCATAAATTCTACAGGTACTATAAAGAACATAATAGGTTTAGTGACAAAGCCACTATCTAGAATAATTGGTTTCTCTATAAAGTGTTCAATTTTGGTTTTTGGGCTAGGCCCAAATCCTTTAATAGCCTTGACTTCTACAGAAGGCTGTAATGGTACATCTTTCAAATATGTTTGGAGAACATTTTCGTTTAGTAAACTTACCCCTGCTCCAGTGTCGACCATACAGTCAACAGACCATTTACAGTCAGGGTCTAATGATACTTCAATTATTAAAGGA
This sequence comes from Trachelipus rathkii, assembly GCA_015478945.1. Taxonomy (NCBI): domain Eukaryota; kingdom Metazoa; phylum Arthropoda; class Malacostraca; order Isopoda; family Trachelipodidae; genus Trachelipus; species Trachelipus rathkii. The sequence goes on from JABUQX010026823.1 coordinate 51,237, forward strand.
TCTACGTCGGCTTGACATAGGTTTATTTCTATATTAGGAACATTCTTATCTTGTAACTTTTCTGTAAATATTTTATTATTTGTATTGAAATTATTTTCTAAATGTGTTTTAATTAATGTTTCAGATTCAATTACATTGTCATGGGTTTTTATACAATAGGGATGAGCCACTGGTTTTATTGGGTAATTTGTATTCCCCACAGTGTGACTCTTCACTGCAGAGCTTAAAAGTTTTCCGAATCCCCAGGACATTTGTCCTCGTCATGGGATTCGCCACAAAGATCACAATTTTCAATATAACGCACCTTTGCCTTCGCACCTTGAGCAACCCAAGGAACACTGGATTGTCCTGAATTGTTATATGTGTGGCTTCGAAAATCTAAATTTCTTTGAGGTAATGGTGTAATCTTATTACTATTTGGCCGAGAGTCATTCTCCTTAGCGGCTAACATGTTGGAGATCCTGATATCCTGACTACGATTCTGATTCCGATAATCCTGACTCAATTCCCTTCCTTGAGTGCTATTCCGATTCTCCTGATTAAAATTCTGATTTTGATTCTGATTCCAACTTCCTTGAGTGCTATTCCGATTCTCCTGATTAAAATTCTGATTTTGATTCTGGTTCCAACTTCCTTGATTACTTTGCAATTTTTTACTTTGATTCTCAATTCCCTGATTTGGATTCTGATTCTGGTTCCACTTTACATTTTTATTATCCGAATTCCAATTTGAATCTCTCCGATTTGGACTACGAGAATTGCATTGAATTCCTAAATGTGCCCCTTTACAAAAAGGACAAGTTGGCTTCTGTGCATTCCCAAGGGCTCTAGAGGCATTATTTCCAGTAACATGCCAGCAATCATTTCTAACGTGTCCTTTGGTTTTACAATAGCTACAAATCCCAAGAGCTTTGTAACATTCATCTATGAGGTGACCTATTCTTCCACAGTAGTCACAATACTTTTCTTGATAATCAGTATTCGACTGTTCCCTGGAGTTATTCACTATTCTGGAAAAAGTTGTTGGTACCTTTAGTTGTTTCTGGGGTGCCCCTATTTGTGACTTTCTATTCCCATTCAAAGGTGGATTCCTTTCTTTCCCTTGTAGTATGTCACTCCAAGTAGCTTGTGGGGCAACTGCATCTATTTGAATCACTTCGATATCGTCATTCTGAGATCGTGATTCTCTATAAGGTTGATAGGTATCCCTAGATCTTTCCTGTCTTGCATTCTGTTCAAAATCATTGCTGTAATTTGCTAAATCTCTGTCATAACAGTCAGCAAGCTCTATTAATTTTTCCCATGATACCTTTTCCTGTGTTCCAATTTCATTTTGAATAATATACTCTTGAAGTTTTTCCTGTACCGAGATTGGTAAACTCGATAAAAATGCTGTCCGCAATGTATCATGCTCTCGCATATTAATACCAGGAAAAACTTTAGAAGCTAACTGTTCCAAGCGTAAGGCAAACATGTGAATGTCCTCAGTCTGCTGACATCGAATTGAATACAAAGTTTTCAATTTATTTTTATTCTTCCTTTTCTCCTCATGTTGGTACCATTTCAAGAGAGAATCTTTGATTCCAGAATACATAGAAATAGTTTTAGTTATTACTGTATATAATTTAAGAAATTTTCCTGAAAGATATTTCTCCATCAAGATCAACCACTGATTCTGCGCATGTGGATATCGGCAAGAACAGTATTCCTCAAAATGTTTGAAAAACTTCTTTAGATCATGTTCATAACTAAATATTTTTGGCTCTACAATTTTGGGTTTCTGTGAATTGTTGATCAAGATTGTTAATAAGGAAACAGTTTGTGTCAAAACAGTTAATTGTTTTTGTATGACGTCAAACTGAGATTCAGTAAACACGGGTGATGGCGTGGACTGATTTCCCTGATTAAATCGTCTTGAAAAGGGCATCGGCTTATAGGTTCCCCCCATAGGGTTGGGAAATGCTGTACTTGTTGGGGTCGTTGCAGTGTGAGTGTAAATCATACTCGATTGTTTAGGACGTATAGATCCATCTGGCGGAAAAGACACTGTATCCATTCTGGTGTTTGGTGATTGACTCATGACCACATTATGGGTTTGGGACATGAGGATTTCCTCTCTGGTAAACTCTATCGGCAAATCTATCAAACTCTCTACTTTAGGGGCAGACGGTATAGGTCTACTGATGCCCTCGGCTGCTGCCACATTTATTATACCCCCTCTTGCCTCCAATTTCTGGCTAAGCCCGTTCATTTGTGTATTCATGTTACCTAGGATCTCTCGTACAGCCTCTGCTGACACCATGCCTTCTGAGGCAATTTCAGGCTCACTAACTCTAACTATACTTTCATCTACTTCTCTGGGGACTCCAACAGGGTCATCTACATTAGCTAAATATTCGTCCAAATCTTGGTCTCCCAAGTCTGACATGGCCGATTCAGAATCCATTTCCGCTAGCTATGGTGCACAATATATATAACTGAAAATCTGAAAAAATACAACATATACCCCTATACGATTTGTATAGGACTATATGCAACAGAAAACTCTTTATATATTACTATATAAAATGTTTTCCAAAAAAAAATACTTTAACACACAATAAATGCAATTGTATTTTGCTCTCTGAGCAATTAAATATAAT